>CAUYRT010044864.1:0-51845 GCA_963574885.1 Lepilemur ruficaudatus | reverse complement strand
CTAGCACTCTGGGAGGCCGAGGCAGGTGGATCGCTCAAGGTCAGGAGTTCGAAACCAGCCTGAGCAAGAGCGAGACCCCGTCTCTACTAAAAATAGAAAAAAATTGGACAACTAAAAATATATATGGAAAAAATTAGCTGGGCATGGTGACGTGTGCCTGTAGTCCCAGCTACTCGGGAGGCTGAGGCAGGAGGATTGCCTGAGCCCAGGAGTTTGATGTTGCTGTGAGCTAGGCTGACGCCATGACACTCTAGCCCAGGCAACAGAGACTCTGTCTCAAAAAAAAAAAAAAAATGAATTAAAAAAAAAAAGATAGTTATTAACCAGACAGAAAGGAAGCCTCCAGGAAGTACGATCATAAAATCCCGTGAGGACAATAACAATGAAGGCGCGCCCCCCCCCCCACTTTCCCCCAGGGAACAGAAGCATGAAATCGTCTAGAATATTTGGGGACTGCTGACATCGGATGTGGAACTGGCACCAGCAGCATCACGAGAGGTGCGCGAGCGAGAGGCTTGGGCACAGCGCTAGGGGACACCTGTTGGCCCGTATCTGCCCCTGAAGCTTTCCGTCCCCAGCACATTGACACTCCCCGCCCAGTGGAGGCCGCTTCTGGAAGGTCGCATGGAAGATACCCATGGCTGCCTTTATTTCATGCCATCCACCCTGGCCTCAGTGTGAGCTAGGGCAGGAGTGTGATTGAACTGGCAGTAGGAGCGTGACTCCGAAAACTCCCGCTCAGCCTGAAGCGTGGCCGGTTGGTTCACGAGGATTCCTGACACTTCAAACCGCAGGCTAAGTTGAACAGAACACAGTATTCTTCACCCACTGCAGGCCTGCCGACCACTCCCATCTTCACTCAGACACCTGCGGACACCAAGCTTCATGACAGTGGGAACTGTTTTTTTTTCCTCCTTGTCACGTATCTTTACAACCCAGCACAGTCCTTGGCATATGGTAGATGGATGGGTTTTTTTCTCCCACTAACATATAAAATACAGGGGAGTTGCAACGCATGTAATTTCAGCTAACATTAATTCATCCACATTGATTGATTCTATAGAAGAAAAGTCTGAGGAGAGAGAAGGAAGAGAAGGAAAAATTCCTTTTTCTTCTTACTTTCCTCGTTCAACCTAGAGCCAGGCCTCCAGCCCACTCCACTCAGCAAAAATGCAAAGAGAAACCAAGCGAATAACCGTGGACTCTCCAGCTGCTGAAGTCCTAAGGCCTTAGCAACTGTTCAATAATTTAAGACAGTATTTCTCAAATTTTAGTGTCCATACCGTCACCCAAGGATCTTGTCAAAATGCAGGTGTGGGTTCAGCAGGTGGCTGAGACTCTGCATTCCCAGTCGCCTGGGTGCTGCCTGCGCCACTGGTCTCTGGTCCGCACTCGGAAGAGAAATTTTGACTATGCCCAACTTCTGCCATGCACGGTGACTTAAAACCTAACCCATGAAAATGTGAGTCCACCGGACACAAGGACTTTGATCTAACCTCACAGCTACTGTATAACTAAATTAAATATTAAATGGGAAAGTTTGGTGTAATTCCAATTGGCTATGGTTACCCAAAGATTTTTTTTCTCAACAGAAAACAAGAAACATGACAAGTTGTGATTTTACCTACGAGACGTTTAAGTTGTTCTTCTAAGTGCAATGGTTTAAAACACCTTGAGTACTAAGAGCATAAATAATAAAATATTCCATCCCCAATTGCACTGTCATTACGGTGATCGTAATTACAGACTACAGATTTTCAACTAACTGCTAACAGCAAGTCAGCTCCTGAATAATGAGGAGGAGAAGGGGATGCAACTTATCATTGGTGGAACCGTGTCAAGTACAAAAACACTTCTGTTTTTAAAATGTCACTGTGACATTTAAAAAAAAATACAAAGAAATACAAAAAAGAAAGATAGTAGTAAAAAAAATGCAAAACTTAGTTTAACATTGGCATATAGTAGCCAGATGGTCACCAGCTGAAATGCGGATGTTCCTACCTCCGTGGGTCTCGGCACTAACCGCCCACTTCAATCACCTGGACACCTTTCAACATGCCTGGGGCCACCACCCAGGATTCTGTGTGACTGGTTAAGGATAAAGTTCCAGGCAGCTGTAGTTAAAATATCTCCCCAGGTGAATCTAATGGCATCAGAGCTGAGAGCTGTTGCTCTGATACAGAGATTCTCAGCTCTGATCCCAGGACCAGAAGTGTCAGCAGTACCTAGAAACCCAATAAGAAGGAAAATTCTTGGGTCCCACCCCAGACCTCCTGAATCGGAAACCCTGGAGTCGGGAGCCATGAGTCTGAGCTTTCACAAGGCCTGCAAGTGAACCTAATGCTACCGGAAGTTCTTTCCTAAGAAGGATGAGGGTCCTAGTCAATGGTTTTGCCCAGGAATTCTTTGGGCAGTCTGTTGAAAGATTTCTAGAGGGGGCTCTGCTACTTCCAGTCTGGAAGTCTCAGGGATAAAAGAGATCTTAGAGTCATTTAATTAAGGATATAACTGTAACCATGCCATCCCTAAAATGTGATCTTCCACAATAGGCTTACATACCTTGAGTGACAGGGACCCACCACCCTCTGGCCCAGTCTTTTCCATCTGCAGAGGCTTCCTGGGTGCAGGCACTGTACTAAGTGTTTTACAAAGACAGTGACCCTTGAGGCCGATGTCACTGTCCCCATCTGACCCTGCGGAGATAGAGGCTTAGAGAGGTTTCGTAACTGACCAAGGTAAAATAGCTTCTTAGGAAATTTACACCAAGTTCTGTGTCTTGAGGCCACATAGAGAGTTCACTTTCACATAGAGAGTTTACCTATAAGCTGTTGTTAAGAAAACTAAAATGTCCTTTTATATTCTCTTGTCTTCAAAATAAGTAGCCCTTGTCCCTCGCAGCCCAGTCTAGGCCCTTCACTGTCCCTGCTGGGTCACACTGACCCGCACACGACACAGAAAGACCGTAACAGGCTGTCACGCACTGCCCTGTCCGCTAACAGCACTTTCTCACGTCGTAGTGCGTGGGAACCACGGTGACATGGGTCACCGCACTGAGTGAGCTGGAGAGGCTTCCGGGGATCCATGTGAGGCTCACAGAAAAAAAATCACATGCTGTTCATAAAATTCCTTACAGCGAACATAGATGGAAAACTTAGAGTAGATGATAAAAGGTTTCAAAGTATTTTTTACCAGAATTCAGACATATATAACAGTTGAATTTATATTCAAAGCATCCAATAGCTTTTCCTTTATTGAAAAATGTAATGTTAGAATTTCTTGTGATAATGGGAATGGCTTTTGAATGTAACCCGAGCTTTTTCCCCCCGCTCTCAAGTGTTTTAAATAATTATGTTTTAATTTGCTGAATGTGCATGTGCTGTTAGAGCAGTCATCATGCAACTAGCCAGGAAGCCACCAAAGGGGGCATCAGTCACAACTGGAAAGAAGCATCTAATGTATGTGTGAACACAAATACAGCTGGACGCAGACCTGCCGGAAGGCCCATCCGGCCGTCTTGCCCTGCCGTCCCCCACCTGCCTGGCCGTGTGGGCACATCCTGGAGCTCCCTGGGGTTCCTGCCCGCCACGGGCAGCGGGGCACACTGGCTGAGACTCAGGCCCGGGTGGGCCGAGCACTTCCTTGGCCATGCTTCGTAGCAGAATGGCAAGAGCTGGATATCATTCACTGTTCCCTCCACCTACGGAAACCCTGACTCCAGTCACCAGTTCATTTTCCATAGAGGAAACCTTCATGGGGCTCCCAGGTCCCCCCGCCGAGAGGGGTCCTGGTGGCTAGACATGATTAGCACGGTCATTTCAGGCCTTGAATAGCTGCCTCAAGGTCTAAGCAGCTCAGTGTCTCATACGCTCTGCGTTACAGAAGCCCAAGATGGCCACACCTTGGCTACCTGTCCAACCCATTTTGTCCTCGGACACCAAGGGCTCTTTCCCAACAGGAGTGGCTCAGGATAAATCCACCAGGGGGAAAAAAAAAAGATCTGAAAACTCCTCTTAGAAGCAAATGATGATTCTGGGTGGCTGTTGATTCTAAGGTTATGCATTCCAACGAATAATCGGTCTCTAAGTGGCAGCAGCCAGCAGCCTGCCTGGAACCATTCCCTGAACAGAGCCCCATTGAAACCTGCCTCCATCAGAATGGCACGGAGCCCCTGCGAAAGGTACAGAACCGTGGACCTACCCGAATCCAAAGAGCTCATGCCAGCTGGGACACGGGTTACCAAATGACAACAAATGCAAAGGCAACTGTGAAAAATCTCTGGGAGTAAGAAGAACAAGGAAGTACGAGACACAGCTGTGGAAAGCAAAAGTAGCTTCCTTAGGGAAGGGTTGCGTGAACGACAGGTGGGCACTGATAAGCACAAAGCGGGTGGGAAAGCCAGGCACGGAGAAGAACCGGTGCGAAGACCCCGCTGTTGAAGTTTGGCAAATGGGAAAGACTGAAGAAAGCCCGGCGCGAAGGCAGGAGAGAGCCAGAGAAAGTGTGGTTCAGGATACAGCCCGGGGAACGCATCAGCATCGAGTCACACAGATGTTTGCAGAGCAAATAGAAACACTTTGCCTTTACTCGGGGAGCACTGGGGAGCCATGCAAGAGTGTTCAGCACAAGAGGTGAGAAGATAAAGACTACTATGATCTGATTTGCGTTTTTAAAACAAATCACCCCAGCAGCCGCTTGGAACAGCAGCCAGATGCAAATGTCCAGGATTTGGCCTGGAGACTTCGCGTTAGCTGAGGTGCTGATGTGGACTACAGAGGTGGCGGTAGGGGTGGAAAGAAGTAAAAGGATGTGCACAGTATTTCGGAGATAAAAGCAACAAGACTTGGTAAAAGAGAGGACTTTCAACTCCGTCTCTCTGCCATGCGACCCTGCTCTGCCTTGGCCTGCAGAGGTTACCTACATGCTCAGATTGACTTCCGGGGCCCCACACACAGAAAAACCACATATGTTGGTTGCACCTTTACCAAATTATATTACCGAAATTCAGTTGGTTGTATTCTTGATCATTTATCTGTACTCTAGACCATGAGGAAATTAACATACAAGGCCAATACTTTTGAGATCTTTACAAAGATCGCTCTATCTATATATCTATATATTAATAGTATATGCATGACCCTATGCTGAAAGTCAAAAGTAGTTTGTGTGTGTGTGTGAAGAGTTTAGGCCAGCTATAAAGTTTAGAAGGAATACATTCCATAAGAACAACTCCCAAATTTCTGATACCAATTGCAAGTTTGGAGGGGGGGGTCCCTCAAACCACCCTATGCCCTGTGTTTTTATAATTTACTTAGAAGGACTCACAGAACTCACTGAAAGCTGTTATGTCACAAAACAGTTTATTACAGGAAAAGGATACAGATTAAATCAACCAGGAGACGAACTGTGTGCGTAGGACAGAGACCAGGAGAAGAGATAAACGTGGAGTCCTCTCCCCAGCAAGTCAGAGACAAGTTCCTCTCCCAGCATCTATGAGAGACAATGTACAAAGATCGTTGCCAAACAGGGAAGTTCACCGAACCTCAGTGTTCAGAGTGCTTCTTGGTGTTCCATAACGCTTACATGATTGACTGATTGATTGACTAATTGATTGCTTGCTTATGTGATTGAACTAAGTCTCCAGGTAGACTGATACTGCATGACCGAATCATGCTGTGGGCCTTTTTGCATGACCCACTCCCAGCATAAATCGCATTGTTACGATCTGGCTGGCAGGAAGCACCCAAGCAAACAAAGATCATCTCCCAGGAGCCAGACCTCTCGTTGGGCAGGGTTAAATTCTTTATGCATAATATGCTGATGACATCTAAAATTGACGAAGTGGCCAGCAGTAGAAATGAAGTCAAAATCAATATGCATTCAGAGTATAGGCTCATAGAAATGTGGTGTTTTTCTTACTATAAGCAGGTACAAGGCTACACCAGGACTAGTTTTTGCACCTCTTAGACAGAAAATTTCTTCCAAGAATTTCTCTATCCTTTTTCCCTTGCTAACCTCAAAAATCCTACTTCCTGTGGCCAACTTAGGAAGAAAAAATGCATTTTTTTTTTTTTAGAAGATTGCCAGGGAAGGAAGTTGGGCTACATTTCAGCATTTTAACCTTTCTCCATATTTCAAGTTTCTCAGCTTAGTCATTTCTTGCCTACTGAGTCAGCTAATGGGCCAGATTCTAAGGTCTTCCCTCCCTGCATCTGAGGGAAAGCCACAAGGGAACCGACAGGCGGGATGATTTCCTGTTTAGCGTGATGCCTGCATGTGCTCTGCCATTCAATGAAACGGAGCCGTTTCCATGGAGACTCGCACTTGAAATAATGCCTACATGACGGTCCAGTAATCACGAGCACCATGTTAAGCTGGCACAGTCACTGGTAGTGCATCTATTTTTTTTTTTTTTATAATTGAAACCATCCATTGTAGAGGAAAATGAAAATGTTGTTATTTACAAAACACCAGATGGTGGATCCTGCAGGGTCACCAGAAATTTCCACAGTCACTTAAGTCAGATGCTCCCAGCGCAGTCCCAGGAACTAACCTAAGACGACTTGCTGTCTCTGCCACAGACTGTCCCAGCTCCCTTCATCTTTTCTGCTCCTGAGGGCTCCCTGGCCAAGGCGGAACCATGGCATGTGGCCACCTACCGTGGCCTCCTGTGCTGTGCGCTCGTGGATGGCCCTGTGTGTCATGTAAATTCATCCTTAGCCGAGTCCATGTTTTGTGGCACCACACACAGTAAAACACATCCCAGGAAAAGGTTTCGATTTTCCTTACCTCCCAGGCTCTAGATGGCAAGCTTTTCATGGACTTCCCAACTCATAAAACTGAATTTTGAGGGTCTTATTATATTGGAAATCTCATGGAGCACTCATCTTGGTTAATTTCACACACTTATAGGATTTTACAGGACATAGCGAGTTTCCTTTCTGTCATTTTATGTGCCCCACCAAATCTCTATTTTTATTATATTTCTTTTTTTTTTACCTTCAACCTTCAGTCCCAACAACATATATCTATAGTTTCTGGGTTTTTGAGATTTTGTCTTATGTATTTTCAAACACATGCTTTCATGTAAATTGTTATATAGAATAACGCCTACTTTCTTTTAAATTTTGAGTTGATTGAAGGTGAACATACAGAAAACAGTGAAAAAATAACAACATAGATAGTAAGCAAATAAAAATTTGGGAGATTGGCTGGTTGCATAAAAAGGACAGAGTGCTATAAAAACAGGGAGGAGAAAGGACCGGATTCTGCCAGAGGAAGTCGAGGCAGGCTTCCCGAGAGAGGTGGCACCTAATCAGAGGCTCAAAGGGCGACTAGGAATGGACAGGAGGAAGGGCGTGGTCTGTTGAATAAGAGAAAGGAAAAGGAGCTGGGAAAGGTTCGTTTATAGGTGCAGGAAGAGGAAATTGAGTTTGGAGAGCCGGCCTGAACTTGCATTCACAAGAGCAGAGAAGTTTGCCTGG
This sequence comes from Lepilemur ruficaudatus, assembly GCA_963574885.1. Taxonomy (NCBI): domain Eukaryota; kingdom Metazoa; phylum Chordata; class Mammalia; order Primates; family Lepilemuridae; genus Lepilemur; species Lepilemur ruficaudatus. Next base: position 44,364 of record CAUYRT010044864.1, on the reverse strand, counting down.
AAGAGGGACAGTCACTAATTGGGGTGGAGAGTTTGAGGGCAATGGTGGAGGCTGGAAACCTCTTATGTGTAATGGCGCAATATCCTGACATCCTGTGTGTGGTTGCATGACATTTCCCGGCTCACTCGGCAGCTAGGTAGGACCCAAGGAAGTGCCTGGGGTGAGGTGCAGTTAGCTTGGGATTAGGGTGGGATTTCCTTCTCAGAAAAAAAATATAATTTACATAAAAATGTAAATATTATATAAACATATAATTTATAAATTGTGTGTGCGTGTGTGCACGTGTCTGCAGTCTACAGACTCCAATGGAAAAGGGCCTGGGGTCATCCGGAAGTGGAGCAGGGAGGAAGCGGGTGCAGACGGCACAGTGGACCCTCCCCCCTCTGTATCCACCACAGCAACCGCCTTGTCATCTGTTGTGTACTTTTGGTTCCCAAGGAGGATTCATTTGAGCTAAGCTTCCAATCACGTTTGAAAACTTTTGCTTTCTACAAGCAGCTCAGTGTCGTCAAAGCTCAAGGAAAAATAAACACTGCCTCAAACTCCTTGCGTTGGTTTGGAAGAACTTAGGTTGCAAGAGGTGGGGGAGGGGATCCCCCATGATTTCAGGGTCCCTTTCTCCGTAACAGGAGCCACTTCCACAGAGGACAGAGAATCTGTCAGTGGAGGTGGTCAGTCAGGCTACCGGGGTCCTCCCTTCACTTCTCATATTCCAGCTTTGGGGTGCACAGTGGGCCCCCATCTGACCCAAGCGCCTTTTCTTCCCATGACCTGTGGGGTGCTCTAAGAATTCAGACAGGCCACAGAGGGGACCTGTGGAATCTGAATGCTGATCCACTGCTTGGGGTTATAATATATGCGTATATTATAACATATGTATCAGTATCTACGCTATATAGATAGTATATACTACTATATACACTATAAGTATATATACACTATATATAAACATAGTACTATAGTATTAAAATATACTCTTCTTATGGTATAAGAATTATATTATTGCTTTCATTCTAACTTGGGTTTACATTTCTTAAGACTTTCAGCATATCTCCTCAAAAAGTACATATCTATAATCAGCCTCATTACTGGGGCAAAAGAATGCATTGTACTAAGATCTGAAGCTATTTTCATTAAAATGAAACGAAACCAAAAAATATATACACATAACCTCACAGGACACATTCTTGCTGCAGTGGAAGATTTTGCACAAACTGCAACCCTGTCACTCACACACACAGTGATCACTAGAGATTAGCGGTCATCTCCATTACAGGTAATTTCAGGGTACCTTGCTTTGCCTTGTCACTCACATTCCTGGGACCCTGCCATGGGAAATAGATCGGGAAGCCACCCAGAGCCCCAGACCCGGAGGATAAATCCGTCTTCCCTGAATATTCCAGGCCAGAGAGCCTCCCCCCTTAGACATGACAGGGCGGAGGAGAGGCGGGCTTGGTCCTGCCCAGGGAAGCTGCACACAGCAGAGGGTGCCAGGCTCTTTCCTCCACTTGGCTTGGGCTTCTGTCTGTGGATGGGAAAAATCCAAACTCTGAAATAGCTAAAAGAGGTTTATTCTGAGTCAAATTTGGGGACCACGGCCCAGAGCCACGCCCAAGAAGCCTTGAGCGAGTGGGCTGGCCGTGGCTGGGTCACAGTTTGATTTTATACATTTCAGGGAGACAGGGGTTAGTACGGCTGGGGGCTGCTATTTTAGATAAGATGTCCCCAGGCAGGTGACATTCGAGCTGAGACTGAAGGACGAGGGGGCAGAAACCATGTGAAGATCTCTGTGAGGTATTCAAGGCAGTGAGTGCAAAGGTCCTGGGGTAGGTGCAATCAGAAGGCTAACGTTAAGAGCGAGCAGGAAAGTGGAAGAGAATGAGGTCTGAGCCGTAAGTGGCAGCCAGCCCACGTGGGAGTTGGGGGAAGAGCTCAGCCTGTACTAAAGGGGAAGCCGCAGCCAAGACTGACGTGACCCCAGCCCCCTCTGACTCCCATCGCAGGATTTCTCAAAGGCTGGGACACAGAAGGCACTCAGGAAGCAGACTCAGTGTCCCCAGGCGGGGCAAGCCTTCCTGCTTCCTGTGCCAGAGCCAGTGGAGGGGAGAGTCAGACAGAAGGGATCGTGGCTTTGCCTTTTGCCATCTGGGGAGCTCTAAGCAAATTAAACTCCCTGGTGTCTCAATTTTCACATCTGTAAAAATGAATGAAAGTAAAGCACATCTTTCTCATAACGTGTGTGTATCGTATGAAATACCTACGAAGCGTTCACCACTTGCTGGCTGCACTGTTGACCTGGGGAAGCACAGGATTGTGCCAGAGTCCTGAACTGCTGGCCCTCCAGGCCGAACTCAGCACAAAGGCCTACCGTACTAAGACGACGGCCTCAGCGTGTGGGACTCTCAGTCCCACAGAATCCTCCCTTGCTTCTTCCAGCTCCTGGTGGCCCCAGGTGACTCTTGGCTTGTGGCTGCATCGTTCCAGTCTCTGCCTCTGTCTTCGCCTGGGTCTAGATTTCCCTCTTCTTATAAAAACGCAGTCACTAGGTAAGAGCCCACCCTCATCCAACATGACCTCATCTTAACTCGGTTCTATCCGCAGAGACCTCATTTCCAGCTAAGGTCATATTCAGATACCAAGGGTTGGAACTCCAGCAGGTCTTGCAGGAGGTACGACTCAACTCCTAACTCGGCCCCCTTAGAACTCCAGGTAACAGTAAAAGTTTAGCACTCGGGGGCAGGTACAAGCGTAAATTCAGGCTCTAGCTCCGCTTTCTACCGTAGCCTTGAATGAGTTCCCTAAACTGTGGGGAATAGGCAAAATAATACCTAGCCGATAGGGTAGTTCAGAGATTAGTGCCAAATAAAGTTCTTAGAATAATGCCATGTTAAAAACATAAAAATTGTAAAATCCATAAAAGAAAGAAAGGTGTAAAATGGAGTTCGTTTTGGGCTGCCATCGGCAGGGAGGGCCAAGGATGCTGTTTCCTTAACAGTGGTTTGAGTTTCCTTTGAGCCCTCCCCCCACCCATTGCCTGGCCCCTGGGGAATAGATGCACACATTTTGGACAGAAAGAAGGGCATTTCTATGAACCAGCCACAGTGTCTCTTCTTTCCTGGAAGTAAGTAGAGGGCACCCCTGCTGGCTGCAAATTGGAAGGTAAAACCAATCTCAGCTAAGCATGCATGTCCGTTCTCTGTTATATTTTTGTTTTGTTTTTTCAATCCTATTTCAAAGATATGTACTGCCAAGGTCAGCTAGTGAAAACAGCTGGGATAGAAAATAAAACACTCTACAGGTTGGTGCCATCCAAAAGGCTTGGCGTTAACCTGAATGTTTTATTGAACAAATTAAACTTGGGGAAAAGATGTTAATATTTGCACAGGGTCTCCTTACACACAGGTAGTAGAGCAGAAAAGACTGAAGCAACCATTTCAGTATCTCAAACCAAAGAATAAAATCCAGCCTGGGTCTATCTCCGTTATCGTGACTCTTCAGATGTAAATAGTCTCTTGGAAGCGCCAGTCCTCCTCTGAACTGTGTGCGCCAACAAGGCCCAGAGTGATCAGCAGACCTTGACGGTGATGTCAATTTCTAGGGATGTCCCTAAGACCTCGCTACAGTCAGTGTTTGCTCTGTGGACCAGAAGCAACCATGACACCAGGGCGTGGTAGAAATGCATATGCTTAGGCACCATCCCTGATCAACTGAGTCAGGATCCACCTTCTCCAAGATCCCCAGGTGACTCCTACATACCTTAGAGTTTGAAAAGTCCCGTCTGGCACCAGTCTGCTCTCCCAGTCTGCCTAACACTGACTGCTGTGTGCACACTCGCAGCCCGGCTGTGCCACCCGAGAGCCAGCCACACGGATTCCTCCGTGGAGAAATCTTCTAGCTAAGAACAGGCTGGGTCCTCAGAGGCTGTATCCAAGTCCAGGGAGACACCGTCCCAGACCAGTGGTCTACAGGTGGTGACAGAGTTGAGGAGCTCCTGACCTGCAACGTAGCTTTGTTCCCACCTGTGAAGGTTTGCAGGTGCAAAATGCTACATCAACCTTGTTCCCAGGCCAATGGCCATGACAGTTACCCAGCTGGTGGCTTCGCAGCCAAAGCGATGGCTGAACCTAGGCTCTTTTTCTGCCAAAAACATGGCATTCAAGGCTCTTGCAGGACCACAAACATGCCTTTCGATTTGGGAGACAAACGGTCTATTTCTCCCACCTTCTGCTTTGGGGGGTTTTAAAGGAATCCTTGCTACATGGCTCAGTGGGGAATGATGTGCATCCTTTGTCCTATGTTGTCACTGACAGAAAGAAACCAACGGAGGACAGACAAGGCAACACATAAATATTTATCAAACACTGACATAATAATAGCAAGTCCTTACTGTTTACTAAGTGTCAGTGTTTATTAAGTACTTTGTTTATATAATCCTCAGAACAACTCAGGGAGTAGGGTCTATCATTATTCTTAAGGAACAGCTAAGTAAACTAAAGAACAGAGAGGTTAGCCAGGCTTCCCAAGGTCACACAGTAAATGGCAGGACAGGGATTCAGACTCTCACACTCAGCTCCTGCGTGTCACACATGAACACTCTGCATCCAGACAGAAATAGGATGCAGCTTAAAGACTGCAAGTTTTGCCTTCTTTATTTATTTGTTCAATTATTTGTCTCTTTCCTGTTCCTTCTTCACTTCCAGCTACTGGTTTTTCCCTCCTCTCCGCCTTTGCTCATTTCCACCTTTCCCTGCAAAGAGGCAGCAGGAAGTCAGCAGCCCCTGCACCCAGCCACATTTTCCCCCAGTATCATGTCCCCTTCTTATCCCCGACCGGCCTCCTCCCCGGCACCAGCAGACCCCCGCCTTCCCAGGAACCCATCAGGAATCCTGGGTGCAGGGGTATCTGAGAAAACCCAAGGGCTAGTTTAGAGGTCGGCGCTTTGGCCAACAGAGGCCCCGTGACCGTGCGGTGGGACGTTTTCCTGGTTCGGAAGCGCATGAGAGGGACATGTCCTGCCCCCTGGCACCTGCAAAGGTGCACACGCCGTCTCTGCCCTCCAGCCCATCCCGAAACGCCTGCTCCTCCGACCAGCACTTCCGCACTCTCATTCCGTAACTACCTAGGGGCTGGGATCCTTCACTGTCCTCATTTCCATTTCTTCCTGCCTACAGGGAAAATAATAGTTTCCATAATACGGATTAGAGTCTGTGAACTGAACGTTATCCAATACTGTTTCCAGAACTTTGCTTGTCAACATGTCAAAGCCTGGGGCACGTAGTAAGAAGCGGGAAGCGTCTGTGGGCTTCCGAGGGAAAGGAAACACAGCGGGGCCAGAGTGAGTCACAGAGCACGCAGAAACGGAATGAAATGAACAGCCCCAGTCCAGCTTGAACGCATGATACCTGCACAGCCCAACCCCGTGGGCTGAACGATGCTGCCAATCGATTTTATGTTGATGGTTGGCTCCGTTACAGAAATTGATATTTGGGCTGTATTTACAGGACATCAGAACAGCCAGTTGAAGAGTAAGCAGATTCATTCACACCGATGCCAGTAACACTCTAAGTGGTGGGCACAGGAAGTCGGGTGCTCGAGGGTTATTGAATGTTCTGGTTGGCTTGAGGTTACCTGACAACCTCCCTTTGTTTCATTGCACGTGATTCAAATTCTTATTTTCAAAAGTATCCATCACTTCACTCTGTTTGCTTGGCGAAGCATGCTGAGCACTATTTAATCTTCTCCTGCTCAGGTAGGGCTTCCAGAAGGGCCTCAGGTTCGCTTTTCTGACCATTGGCGCTAACTGTGCAAAGCCTGTCAGCGTGGAAAGCTAGACTACGGGACATCTTCCCGGCACTGTCTTAATCTCTGGAAACCAGATCCTACTTTCCCTTCCCTCTTTTCAATATGGTGATTTTGACCCATTTTCTTCTTTCCCATCTAAAAATAGGTGAATCACAGGTGGATCGATTTGAGTTTTCTTTTTGAAATCACCAAAAAATGGACAGAAAATATTTCTAAAACTTTCATCAAAAAAACAAGAAAGAAACAAAATCAGAGAAATTTCTTTGCCGGTAGACAGAAGCACAGCACAACCCTCTCACCAGCTGCAGTTTTGGAAAGGTAAAGTCAGGTCGACTGGAAAAATTCGACAGGCAGTTGTGGAAGGTCTCGAAACTGCAGAAACTGCTGTGCGTTAGTTTTCTCTGGGGAGGAAATAGCCATCCAGCCGTAGGGCTCTTATATTATGAAGGTTTCAATCCATCATCTCTCCAAATTGGTCTTTAGAGAGACAACGGATACCTATTGTTCAAAAGCAGAAATTGTAACAGATGGAAACCTGTATTTAAATTCAAGGAGGCCGAAGATAAATCAAATTCCTGTCCCGACCACAACGGCTATGTCTTTGTTTCTGGGTGTCTGTTGGCAACATGTAGCTCGCAGGGACGATGGCCCATCAGCAACGGAAAGGGAGCGTCTTTGGTGCTGGAGGGAAGCGAGATCCCATGCGCTGGTGTGAGGTCTTTCAGAGGAAGGACCAGGAGAATATGCAAGACAGAAAACTCTACCCGGGATGCTGACTATGGACGAACTCTGTCCTCTGCCCTCCAAAGCCCAGCTCTGTGTTTTATCAGTGTCGCTCACGGTGGCGTCAGACGTGCGTCATTCACAGACACGCTCAAAGGAGCAAACTACGAGTCACCTGACGCACACATTCCCAGCTGAGGCCAAAAAAGGCGACTCTGCCCTCTTGTTTCAACGAGGGTCCCTTTCTCAGCCCATTTAATACCTGTGCTTTCTGTTGGTGGTTTTGCTGTTTAAAATGCCCCACCCCCAGCACAGTGCCAAGGTGCTGTGCCACGTGCCTCACGAAGAAAACACATGTGTTAGAGAAGCTTCAGGCACGAGCTGGCTCTCAGTTCAATGTTAGTGATCGGCAATATAAAATAAGCTTTGCTGTGACTAGAGGCTCGTAGGTACCTAACCCCGTATTTAACCCTGTATTTGCTCCAGGAGCAATGGTTCAGGGTTCACTAATTCGGGGTTCGAGATGACTGTATACAATGTAACTATCACGAATAAAGAGAAGTAGCTGCGTCTACCTTTTTTAAATGACGCAACTCCCCAAGTAGAATTTAAGCTCCATGAAAGCCTGTTACCTACACTGTAATATGGCCACACCCCCACCACCTAAAACAGCATTTGACAACCAGAAATTGTTCAAGGATAAAGGCTATCTTCCCTATCTTTGTAGGGAAAGCGACTAGCCAAGCTACTAGCACACTGAGAGCTCTCAGGAACACTTGGGTAAAGGTATAAAGGAACGAATCAATGGTCTGTGAATGTCCTATCCCCAAACAGCAAGGCCTGGATTTTAGCAAGAGCTTTTTATCCAGCAACACTAAGTACTTCTCTGCTACCGTTTCATCACTATTGCCTTATTTGTGACATCAGCCTTAAAACGGACTTTGGTGCAAAGCTTCAATCTTTGATGCGTTATTGTAATGCACCTATGATGTGCTCTAGATACTCATGTCTGTAATACATTGAAGTTGCAAAATGCACAAGAGTTTTTCAAATGCCCAGGCGAAGTGAATAACAAGAAAAAGTAGACATCTCTGATGCGGTAATTTACTGCCTATCTTTTTCTCAAAGCAAAACATATACAACCTAAAGCCAATAACCCAGATTTTAACTTGGCCAAGCTTGAAGATGTTTCAAGACAAAGATTTTGTCTATTTGCTTCAAAGGCATCTTCTAAGAACCACGTACACCTCTGCTTGGTGCTTTACATCTTGAAGTACAACATGAGGGTAAAAAAGAAAACTAGACTATTTATTGACTCTTTTCATGGTGGAATTGAAAATTGATTTCTCAATTTTAGCCAGGCTGTTTTGGCCCTGCTTAGATGCAAAAAGGGGAGAAAACAAGAATGTTGTGGTTTAAAGTTACAAATTGAATCTGAGGAGTTCTAATAGCAGTTAGCTTTGTATACAATAACACCGAGGAGGATACTGAGAGGAAGAAAAAAGGATGGCAAAACCCATCAAGTTCCCACATATTTTTTGTTCAACTGTCCCAAGATCCTCCTAGAACTGACAAGGCCATCAGAGAGCAAAGGCCCTCTACAATCACACATTCCATGAATATCGGGCACCAACTGAGCATGACATACATCGTAAGCAGAAGAAAAAGAAAATGTCCCTGCCACCTTGACACTTACCGTTCTAATGTTGGAGACACACACGCGAAATTCGTGTTTCTCCCTGGCTTTGCATGACGAGGGGACGGTAGGGAGGTCGTGTCAGAGGAGAGCAGGAAAGTCTCACTTTTCTGGGGGGATAGGAAACGCTACCTGGAGCAAGTGACTGTGAAGCTAAACGCAGAGCCATGGGAAGGTAATCAGGTGAGGGGCAAAGGCAGAGTGAGGATGTTCTTCAAACCAAGAATGTCCCTGGGGCTACTGTTGCTTTAGCTCAGCATCAAAGGCCTTTTATGAGGACCTCCACTAGGAAGCTAGATAACCACCCAAGCCTTGACTTGTTCATTCTTCTATTTCTAGAGCCCTGAGTTTGGTGTGGTGACATGCATATTTACTGATGTAATTCACGTGGTCCTGCCTACGCTTCCCGCCTTGAGTTCCGCCATGCTCTGACCCCACGCCCCACACACCTGGTTGGAAACACAGTATGTTCTTCTACTGCCCTGCCTCCCTCTCCTTCTTACATTCTCTCTCTCTTTTTATTGGTGTCTGCACAAGGCCCAACTGCTGTAGCCTGACTCCCAGAGAGTCAATGGCCATGCATGTTGGAGGGGAGCTTAAGTAACTCAATTGACTTTCAGCGTTGAGAACACCGATTTCTTTTTTAATTGTGCTTATGGTTTAATCACATTTTCTCATTCTTCTTGGTCCAAAGCAAATGCCTCTTCTCACGGAAAAGCCTTCCGAGGCTCAGTGCTCTACACCCCCATCCAAGACAAAGTTCATCAGTCCTTGTGGAGTGTATTTAAGTACTTACCACTGGTGTGTAATCACTTTCTGCAGTATCACACAACCTCCATAACCTCAGGGATTACATCTGACTCATGTCTGTCCCTGGTAAAAATGGGGCAAGCACTTGGCAAAATTTTTCTAAGGTTTTCTATGTTGCTTCTTCTCTGTTCTCTTGAACTGGATTTACTATTGTCTGAAAATATGGTCAACTCATCCCAACAGCTTTGCTGCCACATCATCCACGGAATTACATCCATATTCAGGATTGCTGGGGAGGGCCAACTTGCTTTGGGGCTTTCCTGTCAAGACGAGTCTGGTTTATAATTTCATGCCTTATTTTTATCACATTAAGTGGGAAACAATGAAAAGGAAATGCCAACCCCTTTCTGATGGCACACGGCAGCTGCCTTTTAGATGGGGCAGGTGTTTTCTAACTCACCATGTTACTATCTTTTAACATCTTATACTCAGCCCACTGTGCCCAGCGGGGGCACGAGGAGGACTCTGACTGTTTTATTTCCTTTGAGTGGACAGGACCGCCGGCAGCAAAGATGTCATATGTCAACGTGTTATATTCAGGGCTTATATTATATTTTGTATTTATCTTTTGTGCCTGTCTTAATTACTTCCTACGTGCTCTTATACACATATACATCCACACACACACAATTTTTCAAAAAGAGCTCACGAAAACAAATGGTATATACCTAATAAGCTACAATATTTCTTATTATTTTAAAAGAATAAATATGGGGGGAAGTCCTGTTTAATTTTTATTTATTCAGTGCTTTCCTCAACACAATACCCATGGAACTCTTTCTTTTACATTTTGTTTTCTTCACTTCTTTTATTCTGGGTTATGAGTGTTTCACAGAACACACTCTGAGAAACGAAATTTTTTGTGAGACAAAAAGGCTGTCCACAGACAATGCTGAGGTTCATAAATTTGGAGAGGAGAGATTTCTTTCAAAGAGCTGCAGCTTGCAGGCTGGCCAGTCCAAAGGCCACAGCCTCTGGCAGGAACCAAAGGCAGACACTCTGAAGGAAAAAGGGTGAGACAGGACTGTACGCTAAACGGGTTGGCTAAGCGTACACATGTAACAGCTGGTAGGAGGAGCTATGAATATTCACAAGGGGGGCACACACAGGTAGTAAGCAAACGTGCACATTACATGTGCCCCATGTTCACTATGGGGTGGAGACTTAGCATTTCAATGTATCGAAATTAAGCTGCACACATCAAAAGGGGGAAAGGGGCACACAGGAGCATCCCGTGCACAGCCTCTGTGGACCGGCCAGAGCCAGCTCATGGTCAGCGGTCACTCGTCAGGAAGGATGGCTGGTCAGTTGTTGAACTGAAACCACAAAAAGGGCAGGGAGTCTGGCAGGTCTTTCAAAAGAGCTGGTTTCTGTTTAACCCTCAGGCTAGGAAAGAAATCTGATGGTGGTTAGTGAGGAAGCGGATATGATGGGGCATGTGTGACCTCCCATGTCATGGCTGGGAACTCAGGTTTTATAAGGTGTCTCTGGTCCCTTTGGCCAAGCAGGTGTCCATTCAGTCAGTTGGGGACGTAGGGTTTTATTGTTATTTCTCAAGGCTCAGAGAAAATCAAAGAGAAAACAACTAGCTCAATGAAGTTAACATGGAGTTAAGTGTTGACTTTCACACGACATCAATAATGAGTTGGAACGTCTGACTTTTCTTAAGCAGCAAAGGTATTTTAGTAACTCATTTCAAAACCAGTGTCCTCAATGCTATAACCTCACTGTAAACATCAACTCTTCGCTCTCAAAGTAGGTGAACTTGCTTTGAGAACTGCCAATGTAAATAGCTTTTAGAAAATCAGTAGGGACAATGCCATAAGAATATTATTCTTCCTTAAAACCTGTGACTTTGTAAGAGAAAAACACCCTAGCTATTTTAAAATAAAAAGTATATTTCTTTCAAAGGTGTTTCATTGCACAACTGTTTTGAGCTAAGCAATTTTCTTGCCTGGATCATAAACGATATTGCTATTCAAATAAATGGAATTATTAGAAGCCATGGGCACTTATTTACTCATACGGCGAGAATGGTTTAAAAAGAAACATTATAATAAGGTGGACATTGCTGTGAAAGGTACTGCTCCTAAGCAATTCTGCAAAGAAGGCATGCACTGAGGCTTATCATTTATATAGAATTTTGTAATTTAAAAACACATTTATACGATTATATTCCCAGATGAAAAACTGGGATATTTCATACAGTGGTGCTGTCAACAGTGCCCAGGGTGAGGACTACTCTCTCCATTTTACAAAGGCTCCTAGAAGTGCAGCATCAGGACACTAGGCCAGCTCACACCCCAGTGAGTGATGGAGCTGAATCAGAACCGGGTCAGGAGAGGTCACCTGCAATGTGGTGTTCCCACAAGAGCACAGAGAGGAAAGAGGAGATTCAAGCATCGGACAGCCTCCTTTTAGCACGTTGGTCCCTCTGAGTCTTGGACCCCTCCTTTGTAAAACGGGGATCATAACTAGTACCCATCTGAAGGCCATGTGAGAACACGTGAAGATAACCCACACAGAGCATCAGTGAGATGTCATTATTATCATTTCTAGTTTTTTAAAACGTAACCTCATCTTGATTTTAATTTAATCTGAACCAATGCTCAGCTTTACCATGAAGGGATAATATTTTCTAACCGACTTATTCTATCAGTAAAACCTCTTCCTGAGTAATTGATATTTGGGAAGTAACCAATGTGGGGAGATTTAATTCTTTCACTAGACAGTTATGCTTATATGGAAAACAGTCTTAATTAATCACACAGTAGAGGTGGTCTCAGATCGTAAGGTCAGTAACAAGCTTCGGTTTTTCGTTCCTTTTTTCTCCTTTGGTCCTGGGGATAATTAGTGTGTTGGCATTTGACAAGGCATGTGTGACTGTTATTTGCAATTGTCAGCTGAATTTTTATAATTATGGCACTGTAAATAAACTTTAGAGTCAAGAAACATCTTTAGAAAGTTTTCCTTCTTGTACCCAAACTAAGTATCTTGTTGAAGATGGTGAATAAGCAGCGTGAAAACAATGGGGAACTTCCTGGAAGACTTGGGCATTACTGAAGCCAGGTATTTATCAAGTGAGGCTACATCATGACCAAGTTCTCATAACCAGATTTTCCAGGACACCCTGAATTTCATATATTAATGATTCTACTTTTTTCTAAAATTTTACTTAATAAATGCAATATGATTTAATAGACAAATGAGTCTTCAAATCAAAATTCATCAGAGGGAGAGTCCTAATTTTTAATCCAGAAAATAAGATCAGTATACTCTTGTATCATGTACACTATTTTGTACAATGCCCATGATCATACGTGCATCTATAACATACTGGATATATTATTCACAGTTCTAATAAACTGTCTCTCGGTCTGTTAATGTGGCTTCTCAATTTCTCTAAAATCACACATGCATCCTTACTTAAGAGTTCTGAAAAGAATTCTTGCTCCTTCTCTGTGTGGAATGAACAATTCTGTTTTGAACCTAAGGACAGTAAGCAAAATAAGCCATCAGTAAATACTACATGACAGTTACTTTGTGTCCAACAGAAGCTGATGCAGAACTACTATAACTGAATGAATAAAGAACATGTCACATCACTTCAATCCTGTTACTCGGTCCTGAGGACAAGAACCTAAAAAGCACAGTCATACTTTGGGACCTCCGTGTCTTTGTTTCTAGCAGGGCAGGAAAACACCTACTGTGCTCATTGGCTGGTCACAGTGCCTAGTCCTGTGTCCGTCATGTGGTGGGCAATTGACACAAGTTTACTGATTGAGTGCCTGAGTGAAGGTGAGTCCTGAAATCACTGTACCAGAAGGGAAAAATAATTTCTACATTTAAAGAAAACAAATGCAGACTGTGCCCATTGAGACACCTGGCAGACCTAAGTGAGTTTCAAATCCTAACAGAAAGAATTGCACAAATTACCAGTTACAACTTACTGACGATACCATTACCTGAGTTAATCTATAGTCATCGGGCTGTGTTCATCGGCCCTGAACCTAATCCGCAGTCAAATTCCATGACCCAGAGCAGACCTTTCCCAAGCAAAGGCCATTTCTAATGAAAAGATCTTAGAGACCATCACACAGTAAATGGTACTGCAATGCAGATGGGTTCTTTAAGTTTAGGGTTGGCTAATTAGAAAGCAGGAGAACCACTGACAAATTTACTAACCTTGCAGACCATAAACAGAGAGGCTAGGGACATCTCAGAAAAGGAGACATAGACCACTTGAGAATCACTGGGAGCTGCAGGTTTTAGTGAACAAAACCTTAGCAATAGTCAGAGGAATCCCAAGTTGTGTGTGTGTTCCTGAAAGCCATGTCATCCTACCTTGACCTTGCACCTCAAGTGCAAAGTTCTAATTCTAATTCTACCTGTGCCAATAGGGTTATCGCTGCAACTGACTCTTTAAAATTTTCTTTCAGGCCCTGCTGCAAAAAAGAAGTATGTGAGTTATAATAACCTGGTTATCTAACCTGTCCCATTCCATGGAGCCATGGAGGAGGACGACCCTCAGTTACTCCGTCACCCAACCTGGCATAGGACTCTTTGGGTCCTACTCGCTTCCCGTCACCGGAGGAGCTTCCCCACCGGAAGACCGACGTTAGAGGATCCAAGTATCCTAAACAGCTGCTTTATGAAACATCCTTACTTTATCTTGGCCTAGTAAGTCACTGGCATCAGCACTGCCAACTCGGCTGCAATTTTGGACCTTCCCTACCGAAGGGAGTGTCGAGACTCAAGTCCCACCCAGGCTCTGGAGGACGAACCACTGAGAGCCACAGGACTGTTTTGGGGCTGACCTGTCTTTCTATGTCTGCACTTGCAGGTTGCAAGGTTTTGAACTTTTCTGTACAGTTTGTGAGAACTTTCGCACTTTGCCATCTGATGTCGTACCTCGGTTCACTGTTTGTTTTCGAATGCCCTGTTTTCATAGAGCCCTATTCTCTCAGACAGCGGAGTATTTGGAGAAATGTTACAACAGTTAAAATATTAAAAAGATCTCGGCATACTAAAAAAACACACAGACGTCTGTACATGACTGTATGATTATAGTACCACTGCAAATCATGTTTTTTTTTTTTTCCCAAACAAAAAAAGATATCTAAAGACCAAAAACTGTGCTGAGGAAGTATGCCCCACCTGTCTTCAGTATAGGATAGGTTTCAAGAAAGGAAGGTATTGGCTGAACTGAGTAAAGTCTTGATCTTTGGAATGCATGCCAGTAATGTATTTTACAGTACATGTTTATTATGTTCAATATTTGTATTTGTGTTCTCTTTGGTTATTTTAATTAGGGTATCTGGATTTTTGCAATAATTTTAATAATTATTAAGCTGTTTGAAGGAAAGAATATGGATTTTTCATGTCTTGAGGTTTTGTTCATGCCCCTCTTTGACTGAGCAGTGTGATAAGGACTTTAAAAAAAGCATGTATGTTTTTTACTGTTTGTAATAAGTATTTTCGTTAATCTTGCTGCTTATGTGCCAATTTAGTGGAAAAAAAACAAAAAACCCTTGCTGAAAAGTTCCCTCTTTCCATTCTCTTTCAATTCTGTGATATTGTCCAAGAATGTATCAATAAAATACTTTGGTTAACTTTTTTATTTCCTGCAATAAATATTTTTAGTTGTTTCTCCCCCTTTAGTTACAGTTTATTTCGTAGAGTCCCAAGTTAGAGAGAGATGGGAACAATCCAACTCGTTACAGTAACATGCTCTAGTTCACAACTGTAGCCATATCCAACCTGCATATTAAAAACCCAGAGGCGTTAATGTTGTCTCATAGAAAAGGATCTGTCATGGCTTTTTTCCCCTTCATAATTGAAGTTGAGACCTGACAACTCTCAGGTATTTACCCAGTGAGTTATCTATCAAAAACAGCAAAGTTGGGAAAGAAAGGAGAAAATAAAGAATAAATATTTGCATAAATAAAGAGTAGTCTGAATTTAGTGAAAAGATAAACATCTTTGCACAATTTAACCAAAGGACACCAGTCAAGATACTATAATTAGTGCATTTGTCAACAAGTACGATGATCACGCTGCCAACGGCAAGATAAAGATTTGGGATTCTCAAAACCCAACAGCAGCAAACATCCTGATGGATCAATTCACATCACCTTGAGTGACAGGAACACAAAATATGGTCTATTTGCAGAGGGGAACATTGGTCTTAGCACTCAAAGCTGGGCCCCAAAACCCAAAATGTTTTTAAGTGATCCATGGGAGATCTGATTTTCTGCCGTAACTAATGAAACCCACACCTGCTTCCCACCTCTGGCATCTGTCGGACTCTTCCTGCTGTTCCTCAGCTGCCTTGGCTCAAGCAATGTGTTTACAGAGACTAGAAGACTCCTTTCAACATCAGACTGAAGAAAATCCAATGTATTTCCCAGTTTTCTCCATCCCTTAAACACCCTCCAGCCAACAGACCATGAGAAGCACAAATCAAAGCAGAAAGGAGCTTTGGCTTATCCATGTTTTGAAGTTGCAGAGCCACGCAAGCTAGCAAAAAACCTGGCTCCCCTCCTCGTAATTGTTGTTGGAGCAATGACATGAATATTCTGAGTCCTCCATTTCCTTTAGCCAGAAAACAAGTTAATATTAATACTGCTACTTACCTGGTAGGGCTGAGAGAGAAAACCCCTTCAAAGGACTTGCAAGAGTACTCAGCAAATGGTTAGCTCTCTGCACACGATGGCTGTTACGACCACCACTGCCGCTACCACGAGCCTCAGCATCTTCGTGGTTGTATGTTTTGTTTCGTGTTCTGTGCTTCCAGGTTCCAGACATGGAAGCAAAATCCATAACATAGTACATGAGCAAGCCAGGCTGTGTTCTGGCCACGTGGCAGAAATCACTTCTTGCACAAAGAAATTACTCAAGAGCCTTTCCCAGTTATTCCGACGTACAACCTGGCGTGCGGAGTCATGAAAGCAATTCAGTGTAGAATGGGAAAGAGCTACTGCCAAAGGCCTTTGCTCTGCCTTGGATGCCCAGATAATGATCACCATCCTCACGGTGACAAAAATTAAAACTTCTATAGCACTGTGCATAAGGCACTGTCGTTTACGTATATACTTTATGCATATTGTATACATTACAATGCATACTTTAGATAAATATATATTGACTTATTTCGTCCTCAAAGTGCATTTCTAATCATCTTCTATGACCCCAATCTCCGACTCAGCAGCTGAGGCACAGCATGTCTGTAGCCACAGGGCAGGTATCGTCGATGCCAGGCGGCTCGGGGACGCCCACGGCCCTCCGGTGACGCAGGTCTCCGTGGCCCGCTCCCCTTCAGCTACGCCAGGCGGACCCCACCTCAAAGCCTCTGCACGTTGCAATTCTCTCGCCCAGCACACGCTTCCCACAAATACCCACGTGACTCAGTTTCCTCATTTACTTCCCGTTCTTCTCCAACACCATCATGCCTGAGGTCCCTCCTGACTGTTCCTACAAGGACGGTCGCCACCCAGCAGCCCAGTGACTCCACCACCTGCTTTATTTTTTTTTTTTTGCAGCACTCAGGACGACCCGACCTTCCAGATCTGCTTTCTTGTGTTTGCCGGTGCCCTCATGCAGTGCGATGCAGGGGGCCGGAGAGCATCTGCTATGCTCGCTGTGACATCCCAGCGCTCACAACGCTCCACTAGGAGGAGGCACCCCACGGATACCTGCGAGTGGGTCAGTTCAGCAAGAACGAGCCAAGCTGGAGGAGATCCAAGGAGGGCAGGAGGCCTGACCCTCTGAGTGGATGCCATGACTCCCTCTCGAGAGGGACCGGGGCTGGGACGCTGGGGACAAACAAGGCTCAGGTAATGACGAGGAAGGGGACGGCGCGGTGCACCACATTTTACACTCAGCCTCAGCAGTGAGAGGCCACTTCTATCCCACGGGGTTTCTTTTCACCAGGAGATGAACCGTCTTCTTGGAAAGTGAAGTGTGAACTTGGGACCGACAGCCCCATGCTCTGCACCAGTATCACTTCCCCCTGCAGGAGGGGGAGGCCGGGCCTGAGTGACAGCCCTGAGCGCCACCACAGGTGACCCCGCAACCCCAGGTGGCCCACGCCCCCTGGCATCTCTGAATCTTCGTCTTCACAGCAGGAGGAGGACACGAATGCCTGTCTTTTGCTTAACCAGCTGACTCCACGTGAGCTGGTAACCGAATGTCAACTTCACTCTGTGTGCTGATCAAGACGGACTGAACAAAGTAACTTAAAGCAGCAGGGGCAGTGGGGGTTGGGGGCCCACATGGTGAAGAGGAACCCTCTGTCGCTCCACTCCTCCTGACGTCAGGCTTGCTGACACCATCCTCGTGGTCCTTGTCACTGTTTCGCAATTACCTGCATTTCCCGCCTCCCAGCTTTTGCAGGAAGTCGTTGAAACCTGGATTCCTGGAAAGTTTGCTGTGTACCCACATTTGTCTCTTTAAATCACTTTTCCGCTCTTCTCCCCTGGGGTCAGGACTAGAGATTGAGAATTCTGCTCCTAAGTGTCTCCTCCCCACCTTGGGTCTGCCATCTTCCTGCTTCTAGTCCCACGTCCGTTACCATGGTTATATTTGTCTTTTTTGAAATCTGCCGCTCCTAAACCTCATCTGCCCACTTGGCTACGTACAAGCTGCTACCCTGTGTCTCAGGAGTTCTGGTGACATTGGTCCTTTCTCCAAGATTCTGCCTCACTAGGTCCTCCTTGCTGGTCCAATTAGATTGAGAAAAGCAATTCTTTTAACTGGCCCTAGGGTGTGATAACAGACAGTAGAAGGAAATCTATACCCCCGGTGTTCTGACACTGACAATATACCAGGCACCATTCCAAAGTTTTGGAGACACAGCAGTTAGGTGCGAAGCCCACCCTTCAGCCCGCGAGGAGCCGGCCGTCTGCAGGACGTGTCCAGCACTTCTCAGACGCTCCGCTCTGTGCAGAGGAAACCCGCGAGATGCACAGTCGGAATCTGTGCGGGGCACTCCGACTCAGGGCAGTACTTGGCTTCCTGCATTTCTTGTCCCTCCACTGTCCCCTCACTGCTTTCTACTGAGAAAACCTGCCCAAGCCACTGCTTCACTTTGCTGTTACTTTATGCTTTACCACCTTGTGGGCTCCAAAAGGCCGTGGAGATCAAGCAGGCAGGTTACCAGCTGTCCACACACCTGGTCCCATGGTTGAGAAACTGCTTTGCCTCTCGGCTGCAGCAAACCGTTCACGAGGAGAAGGGGAAGTGTTTTCCTAGGGAGTGATTATTCTAACTTCGAGTCAGCCAGCCAGCTAGCGGCATCCATTGTTAGAGTAATTGGTGTATTTTCTTTTTACCTTCGCCTCCTAAAACACAAAGCTTTCCTGCAAATTCTGCATTTGGAGACTGAGCTGGACAACGACAGAGTCCATCTTAGGAACTGCCATCCTGCCGGTGAACATTTACAACCAAGAGAAACTGGGACAAGAAATCACAGTGGACCTTGAGCCAAGGGGGCAAGAACAGCCTTTGCTACCACCCAGACGTTTGGTGCATAGAGACAGCACAGGGAGAAATGCAGTGGGCACTCCTGTGCGCAGGACTGCGCTAAACCATTCACACGCATCACCCCATTTAAACCTGACATCGGCTCTGTGTGGGAAGGACTAATATGACCCTCATCATAGAGAGTAGTGAAGGGAATGACAGAGTGGTGTGATAGTTTTCCTAACGTCACACAGGTTTGTTAAGTGGCGGAGCTGGGATTTGAGCTCACATCTTACAGGCTTTGGGCCCTATACTATTAAACACCAAATCATTAAATAGCATGCCCAGAACATGATTTCTTATTTGCCCAAGCATAACAATCACAATCATCACGTATAAAATAATAAATCCCTAACAAGAATGAAATACGATTTTTACAAGAGAAGTTTATGTATGGACAGTGCATAATAATAATTATACTAAGACTATTAAACAGCATAGAGAGTGATTCAGAAGAACGACTCTTAGAGAAATGCTCAGTTATTTTCAAGATGATCTCAGTGACACAAATACACATTAAATACACCAAGAAAAAGCTTGAAATAACATAATGAGTTATACAAGTATGAATTATTATTTACTCTTAATTTTTTCCTTGTGCCTTCCATTTCCTTTGCATTGAGGATGTGCTATATTTATACTCAGAGGGAAAAAGTTAATTTTAAAATCATCCTATGGATTTCTGCTAAGACGGTGAGTAGCACAGGATGCTGGCTTCCGCATCAAAGTCCTCTCTGGACACAACCTGGAGAGCAGCTGCTCTGGACCCTGCAGCTACGTGAAAATCACCTCTGGGCTTCTGACAAGTCCTGATGCACAAGGTCCATGGCAGATCAACCAAAGCAGAAACTCTGGGGGAAGACCTAGGCATTGACATATTTTCAAATTCACCCGGGGTGTCTCGAGAGACACATGGTCACCAGGGACTAAGAACTGCATGAACACGGGGAACTATAGATGAGAGCCACTCCACCCACCAGAGTCCCAGCTTCCACCCGTCCCCAGCGCTGACTGCCAGGCAGAAAAGCAGATACCCTCAGCGGGCCAGAATGAGACCCCAGAGATGGAATTATGCACATGAACCTTCGTGACAGGACAGACATTTAAGCAAGCACTTAATCGTGTTCCAGAATAAATTTGGAATGTTTGCTCATGTTACGCACAAATTCATCAATTGTACATGGATTAAGAGTCTAAATGTCAAAAGAGAAAAAAAGGACTTTAAAAAAAAAATCAGGGGGAGAATCTTTTTCACCTTGAATGTAGGGAATGGTTTCTTAAAGAAGATATAAAGAGGGCCAACCATAAAAGTAACAGTTGATCATTTTGATTGCATTAAAATCAACACTACTCTTCACCCAAAAATACTTTAATGAAAATAGAAATAAGGCTGGACAACCTGTGAGAAGATATTTGCAAAACATATAACAATAAACGGATAACATCAGGAACATATATTATATATACTCATGGAACATATATATTAGGAGTTTGTCTGTGTGTGTTAGGAACTGAATGTGTGTCCCCTAAAATTCATATGCTGACACGCTGCCCCCCAGTGTGACGGTATTAAGAGATGGCCCTTTGGGAGGCAATTAGGGTTAGACGCAGTTAAGAGGTGGAGCCCTCAGGAGCGGGACTGGCGTCTTCTGACATCGGAGAGCTTGCCTGCTCTGCTCTCTGAGGGCACAACAATAAGTCCCAATCTGCAACTGGGATGAGGGCCCTCACCAGAGCCCTGCCACGCCGGCCCCTGATCTTGGACTTCCCGCCTCCAGAACTGTGGGAAATAGATTCCTGTCGTTTCCAAGCTGCCTAGTTGATGGCATCGTGTTACGGCAGGCTAAGACGCCGTGTGTGTGGGGAAAACACACACACACACACACACACACACACACACACATGGAAATAGTGGAAATATATATGCACCCCCTACAAATTAGGATGAAGAAAAACAGAGAAAAGAACAGGTTCTTTACAGGACAGGAAAACATACGACTGATAAACGCGTGAAGAGATGCTCAGCTCCGTTAGCAATCAGGGGAAGCCAAATCAAGACCGCAGTGAGAGCACATTTCACACCCTTCCTAGTTCAACTGGCGATGTCAAAAAAAAAAATGTGAGTAAAAGGAATCTCATATGTTGCTGATCCAAGTGTTAGTTGGTTCCACCACTGGACCACCAATTTCAACCTCATGAAGTTGGACATCCACATTTCCTAGGAGCCCACAGCTCTCCTGCTCAGCATGGACCCAATAGGCACTTTTCTAAGTGCCCCGGAAGACACTTATTAGGGTGTCTGTAGGAGTACTGTGCCCAATGACAAACACCCAGAAACAGCCCCGAATTCACTGACAGGACGATGGACAGATAAACTGTAGGGCCGCCCTACAGTGGAATATTATATACCCGGGAAAGCAACCCAATCAATTGGATAAATCTTAGTAACATAATATTGGGTGAAAGAAAACAAGTCCTAAAAGACTAGCTATAAAATTCAGGACCATGTTTACCTCTTGGGGGAAATAGGGAGACAGGAAAAGGAAGAAGTCCATAGACAGATGTGAATTAATTATTGATACTTTTGTAGTTCTCGGGCTGGGTGTAGGTTAGCAAGTGCTCATTTGCTAACATAAAGAAGGGTACACAGAGACCAATAATGACAGCGCTTCGTGAACCAAAGATGACAACTACCTCACACGCCCTGGACGCTACACTGCACACAGAATACACACGTGATCACTGCAACTAAGATCCCAGTCTTCTTTCCATGCACCTAAAATGAAATGATTATTGTGCTGCTTAGCTTGATGAACCACACTCTTTTTATAGGTGACTTCAGAGTCAGCAAAGCATCATCACAGCCGGTGTCCCCGTCTCATCGAATCAATTCTGCTGGACGGGTGGTTCCATTCCCATCTGACAGAGAACCAGTGGACTTCATTGAGCCAATGGCCCTGGTCTTACAGCCCGCACATGTTGGAGCCACCACTTGGATCTAAGACTTGCAAATCAAAATAGAACTGCCCTTTTAAAGGCATCCTAGGAGGGGCTTCAAGGGATCTGTGGGTATTTATGAAACGGAGCCACCAGGTCAGCAATACGCAGGTCACCTGCGCCCATCTGCCTCCACATTCATGCAGCTGTGAACAGTGAAAGCCACAGCTTTTCTCCATGGAAGGGGCAAAGTTACAGCCCTTCACAAGCCTCAGTCCTTGGTGTCCGTAGCCTAATGTTCTGCTGTGCCCCACTTACAAGCACCTGTGCTTCTGTCTGATGATGCCTAGAAGATTAAGATCAGACATCCTGGCTAATGCAGGAACCCCACGTTTGAGAACCCATCACAGAGAAAGAAAAGATCTAGGAAACACCCATTTTCACGCAGATCAAGCTCCTTATCTGACCCTCACCGACATTCCGGTTTTTCCTGGCACTTTCCTGGTTTTAACAAGTCGTGAAAGACGACTATCTATAAAACTCTAGCTCCTTAGAAATCCTCCAAGCCCAGGCAAACTGAGATCTTTGATCCCACTAACCCTGACTCACTCAAGCCATCCCATTGTGACATCATGGGCTTCCTTCTTCTCCCGTGAGTGGGAGAAATATAGGACGGGTCAAAATAAAGCCCAGGGGTTTCAGATGTGAACAAGTCCATGTTGACCTTCTGAAGGAAACTTGGTAGTTCTCTGGGCATAAATCTTTCTCAGATTCCCAAATACTCATTTCCCCTCTCATCTGTATGTCCTCCTAAAGACTGTCCTTCCACCTTAACAAGGACATGGATGGCTCTCTGGGGCGCAGATACACTTGCTTTGAGCAAAAAGCTTCTAGACCAAGGTTTCTGACATTCGAATAATTAGATTATAATGTTGCTGATTCCTAGAATTAGATACATTTCTTCACTATCTTTGGGCAGGGGCTCAAAAATGAAAAAGACAGCTGAAAATCATCTGTAAGCAAGAGTCTTCCTACGTTATCTCATCAGGAAAGGAAGGCCACACCTGCCCCCAGCTGACTCCCGATTTAGAGGGAACAGTTTAAATATTAACTTGCCAAGCCTGTTGCTTTGCATTTTATCCAGACAGTCAGATCAATTACACTAATGAAGGTATAATCACCCTGACAGGCGGGGTCTGCCTGGTCTACAGCAGACAGGGCCAGAGGAGCCGCTGGTACCAATAGAACTGCACTTTTATTCTCATATTTGGAAACAAATCGTCCTTCATGATGATGCCTTACGGGGAAAAATTGTGTGTGGCATAATTCAAAGAATTATAAGAAGAAATGAGCAATGTAATATAAGCCGTCCACCTCCGCCACCTGACACTGTGCAGATTTCTCTAGAATGTTGGTTCTCAGATTTTAAGGAACATCAGAATCCCCTTGGAAGTTACTATGGCCTGGATCTTTGTGTCCCTCCCACCCACAAATGTGTGTGTTGACATCGAGCCCCAAGGTGATGGTATTAGGAATGGGGCCTTTGGGGAGGTAATTAGGTCCTGAGGGGTGAGCCCTCATGACTGGGATTAGTGTCCTTATAAAAGAGACCCAGAGAATGGTGTTGTCCCTTCCACCACATGAGGAAACAACCAGAAAACACCTTCTACAAACCAAGAAACAGTCCTTTACTAGACACAGATCCTCTGGCAACTTGATCCTTGCCTTGACTTTGCAGCCTCCAGAACTGTGTCTTCAGGAATAAGACAAAGTCTGTAGGCAAAGAGTCGAGGTCTGTTGCAGCTGGCCAAGGATGATGACAAGGACCTGGATTCTTTTTCTTCTTCCTCTTTGTTCCCTTTGATGTGTGACTTTCATTCTCACCTTCATGAAATGGCTGCTACACTTCCAGACATCACACCCATGTTCCAAGCAATAAAAATGAAAAAGCTACAGACCTCTTCCTGAGGCTTTGCACTTACATTTATGAGGGGAAACCCTTTTCTCAGAGTTCTTACAATTCTTTGACCCCAAACCTGTCACCTAGCCTCTTCTGAAAGTTGGCTGCTTCCGAATATGGAGTACAGAAGTAGGTTACGGGAATGCATCTTGGCTGGGAAAACCCTCTCGCAAACTAATGTCCCAGGACATGTCACATAAACTGTTCTCACTACTAGCAACTTCTTTTTAGCTGGCCAGCGACAACTATTTAGCACACAATTCCTAATGCCAATGAGACAAATCAAGATCTCCAAACAACTTATTAAATTCTGGAAAACCTGCCCCAAGTGTGCAAAGTGTGAGTGAACAGAGGCTCATGTGTGGCCTCCAAGGGAATCTCCTCACTGCGAATTCCACAGCGGGAGGCTCTGGGCAGGGCTGTATTCCACACGGCTGTCTTTGGAAGCTACTTAAACGTATACCATTCCCAGAGGTGCTTAACTAACACTCACCACAGGAAAGTATCAGGGTTGCCGAGGACCACTCTGACCCATTTTGCACGGATCCTTAGGCGGGTTCGGAAGTCTGTCTGCCCTCTGGGTAGCAGCAACTGTCCCCATACTCACTCCCATCCCAGACTGTATTTTAAGGCAAATTGTAATTTAAGGCAAATTGTCTATTCAGCCTGTATTGCTCGCACACCAGGAATCCCAATGAGATGCTTCATTTCAGGCTGTGATTTCTGTGCCAAACTGTCTTGGAACAAAACTGAGCGCGGACCTAACTCTGCCCCTCCCTGCTGTCGCCCATTCTCATCCACTTTACAACCGCAGTTAAGATCCGGTAGGACTCTAAATTGTGGCGATATGTCTTCTTCCAAAATGGAGGCAGAACCAATCAACAGTAGGATAAAGAAAGTATATTATCATCCTTATCCAACCAGATGCCTGTATCTTACCAGTCTGTACAGATCATCTACTGATGGGAAGATTGTTAAATTTCTTTTACTGATCTGTGTTCTTCTCGTTTGTTAATCACTTCACTAGACTTTCTGATAGTCCTTCAGAATCAAAACAGAAGCCATGCAATCATTTCCCCGGTTCAGCCCATCTGCGAACTACTCAAGTGTTACTATTGCAAAAATATCAAAGGTATCGCGATGCTTACGTTTATCTATTGCCGAGTTCAACTCCTGGGATCGTATGCATCCAAGCTGCACTCTGTTCTGAAAAGTCTGCGAACACACAGGGTGACTCCTGCTGGGGGACAGTGACGGGACACGGTGGGAAAAGATACAACTCTCATGGCAGTGAACGTGTTTAGAAAGGCTTGCGGTAACTCCGAGTTAGGAAATCTCTCATTGCAGCTCAAAATTTTCAGCTTCCTTTTTGGGAGAAAACATAGATCTGGCAACGTGGGGTCCTTCCTCCCTCGTGGCACCCATGGGCCTAATTGATCGACACAGCTTTCAAGCTGTTTCCCCAGTGTAGCTTCCCACTGGAACGGCCTGGGCAGCTTTTAAAGACACTAATGCCTGGGGTGCATTGCAGGCCAGTGATGTCAGTCTCAAAAATGTTGAGGCCTTTTCTTCCTTCTTTTTATCTGGAAGAGTTTGTGTAGGATTCACATTATTTCCTCCTTGAATGTTTGCTAGGATTCACCAGTGAAGCCATTTGGACCTAGACATTCACGTGTAAGAGAAGGGCTTGTTTTTCGGTTTTGTTGTTGTTTTACCTCCTTATGGCAGAAGTGGACACTTTCTGGACTTTAGTTCTAGGAGCCCTATGTGATTCCCAAGGTGAAAATCCAAGAAAGCCCCAGTCTGGGTTCTGAGAGAAGCAGGGCAAGAGTAATCATTGTGAAATTCAGAACAAAGGTCTTCTCTCCAGTGGGAAAGATTTTGGAGGCTATATCTCAGCTTGGAGAAGGGAATTTCTCATAAGTGTCCTTTAGCCATCCTGTCTCACTTAATGGAGTAAAAAACTCAGCCAACATGGGTTAGGGCTGCAGGGAAATTGATTCAGAACACTGAGCCCAGGCCTGGGAGTACAGAATGGGGACAAAGGCTATACCACTGGGGTGACAATCGGGAAGGTCACAGCACAGGGACACAAGCCCACTAAAAGACTGATGTCTGATCAGAAGATTAAACAGTGCCTGCCTTTTCCCCACACCTGACTACCACACCAACTAGGGCTCCCAAACCACTATTCCTCTGCCCTAATCACCTGGGGCCAAGTACCACACAACCAGGGACAGCCCCTACACTCCAGAGCCCATCAGAATGATTCCAACTAGTCAATCCCAATTCTGCTTACACTGCCTCACCCAGTGTTTCCCACGGAAACCACAGTAAAGGCTCTTGCCCCCATTTCTCCCTCACTCTCTCTGGCTCCTGAACTACCCAGTGCTAGCCCACGTGGCCCCTTGTGGCATGGTATGTACGCTCTTCTTTTTGGGATCTGTGAGTACAAGCTATCTGTTCAATGGTGGTCATCTCTTGATTTGCTGGTCTTACTGTACCTAAGTAAAAAATAAAACGTATTTTAAACCAACCCATGAGCAATCTCTCCCACTCTGTGTGAGTAAGCTAGGTGCATGAGTGCCTGAAACACAGAGGAACACGCCTGTACATGTTCAGGGCAATTCTTCCCTCCATCACTAATTTCCCACCAAGGCTGCTTCCTGGATCTTTCAAACAAAATGGTCCCCAAAGCAGCAGAGTGAAAATGACCTTTAGAAAGGTGTCTGGGACCAAATTATTTCTATCAAATTCCGGGCAGTATTCGGTTGATTACAGAAAAGCTACCCTATTTCCATGTTTGCTGGATTCCGTCACCCGCTTCTCTCTCAGTGAGGCAGAGAGAAGAGTGGGCAGGTACGAGGAGGTGTACGCATCTGTGTCTCTGTGCTGATCACCTGCCTCACGTAAGCATCATTTATCATGGTCAGGTAGGTCACATCACAGACACACCAAGTACAGGTGTATGTTTCGGGGTGTGAGTGAGAGGAAGGGGAGACACTTCTTATCCAGGCAGCAAGCACAAATGTCCCTACGGGAGGATGAGTGTTCACCTGCTATATCCACTGTCACTTACGTTTCCTGCACACCCCTTTCAATAGGCACATCAGGAATGCATGTGAAATGCATTTAAAAATTACAGTATATATTTATCATACATAGGGTCTATCACCTTTATCTGTCGATCAAGCAAAGCAGTATTGATTAAGTACAATGCTGCAGAAAAAAGTAATGGCTAAGACTAATTGAGAGAGAATATGATACACAATTTTTTAAATGTATAATTTGTATAATTATTATGTATAATAGAATGCATAATTTTTTTTTGACTATACTGAATATTCATCTTTGAACCGATTGTAGAACCTAAATTCAAGCAAGACGAGGCTTTGCCGTACGGGGCACTGACCGTGGGTAAGAGAGTAGATGGGAACTGAGTAATACAAAGGAGCAGGCAGGCCGTGTGCCTTCTGAGCTTATGTATTAATGCTTCCCTGGACAGAGATATGAACAAGTCAAACAGAAAGTAAAAATCTAGAGTCAATGCCAAATAAGAAAAACATCCCACACATGTTATCTCAATCGAATCTTGAAAAACAGATTGAGTTTCCACAAGAGAGAAGAAGAAGAAAAGGCATCCTAGGCTGGGGAAATTTGAGGGAGGAGAGAAGGAATGAATTGAAAAATGTCCCTCTCTGCCCACTGCGCATGGACATGTAAACCAGCAAACTGAAACGTGCAAACGTATGACCCGCGATACCACTTCCGGGCACACTGGAGAAATACTTGCACACGTGCACGAAAAGTCACACTCATTTTCTCTGTGGTTTCACAAAGCCATGGAAATGACCCAAACGCCCATCAGTTGGTGAATGAATTAAACAGTACAGGAGCTATTAGGAGTTCTAGATACCAAAAAATTGTTGAGTTTAAAAAAACAAATTACGGAATGAAGACACACACTATCAAGCTATCTGTGTGAACTAACACAGACCATTACCATATATTAGGTCTAAAGACGAACTGGAAAAACATGCCATGAAACTAAAATAGCGGTCACTTCTGCGGAAGATGAGAGGAAATCAGGATTGGCAAGGGTGACTAAACAAAAGTTTTGTCTGTAACATTCTTTCCCTTTCAGAGTATATATTTCCCATATCATTTTTGTAGTTTAAAAAAGATTATTAATATAGAAATTATACATAGACTTACGAATTTTAAAAAATGGGAGGCAATAGGGCTAACTACCAACA
The DNA here is from genome assembly GCA_963574885.1 of Lepilemur ruficaudatus. NCBI lineage: Eukaryota > Metazoa > Chordata > Mammalia > Primates > Lepilemuridae > Lepilemur > Lepilemur ruficaudatus. Next base: position 16,658 of record CAUYRT010044864.1, on the reverse strand, counting down.
AAGAATAATCCCAAATAGAACTAGAGACCATCGTCTTCTGTTTTGTGCTTTCCAAATTTCTTCTCCGTCAATCAAAACTCTAAACCTTTCCAGACCAGGAAAGGTAATGAAATTTTCAAAACCCAAAGCCTCGCTGGAGGACAGTCGGGAGGACGATTGGGCTGGAACAGCATGAGGAGAATTTTAGAAGAGGGTCAAAAAGATACATTGGTGCTTGGCCACAAAAGCCTTTAAATTCAAGGTTAAGACGTGTTGGGCTTCATCCTCTGCCCACTGGGAAGCATTCCGTGTTTCTGAGCTGGAGATCATCATGGATCAAAAGGAGAAATCAATACCCGTTCTTCACCTCTGCCTCTCCCAGGGTATCTTTCCTCCATCACCTCCTACCTGATAGAACCCGGCGGCGCTGTAGATGCTTAAAAAGACATGTTCTGCTCTCTCCAAGGTGTTACTGTTTAAGGAGGGATTTAGACCCTTCAGATTTTCAAAAAATACATGAAGAACTGTCTCCTCCCTCTCTTCACTCCCTTTGACTCTATAGAACAATGCTCCTAAAAGCACTTGAAAACGATGATGCTTTTTTAACTGTGAGTAGCAGGCACATTCATCCATCAGCAGGGAAAGTGCTATTACATTTCTCTCGTCCCCACAGCCTCCCAGGTTCTGCTTTTCAAAGTAGAATTGAGTCATAAACTCTGTGGTGAAAGGAACAAAACAACTATGAATAGGATGCCTGAAAAAAAAATCATCTGACATTATTCCTAAAAAGCCAGAGTGTTGCTGAGTTAAGGGACACTGATGACTGAGACAGCTATGAGACAGACCCGGCTGGATTTCCAGAATTCAACGTGTACATATATTTTAAACCCAGAGCACATCGTGGAGGGAAAGAAATAGCTGGTCTACTGCCAAGTGTTAACTTTAAAATGTCAACAACCAGAACAAAGGGTCTGCAAAGTGTCTACCCGTCTTTCAGACCTAAAACAGCCTCATCTTTGACTCCCTCCTGTTTCTTCCAAATTTTGGCTCGACAGTGGTCAAAGAAAGCATAGCAAGAGAAACACCCCAGAGAGAAATAAGCCTGACGTAAAATTAAAAATCGGCAGCAATAACCAGAGAGGAAAGGACACCGTCATGTGCTCCAGCAGCCACTCATTGCTGGACCACACACCAGGGATTTTCATGCCCGATGGTTTTCAACCTTCACACTCATCGTTGTTGTCCATTCTTTCTTCACCCGTGTTTCGTGCCTACTGCAAGCCAGGCACTGTTCTGAGCACCAGGGGATCAGTGTGAAACTAAATCCCTATGCTCGCCCAGCCTGCCCTCCAGCAGGGTTAGGAGAGAGAAAAGAAAGATGTACAGCACCCTGGCTAACTCATCTGGGAGGTGAGGAGCCCACATCCTGGATGTTCAGTGGCTTGCCTAAAGTCCCACAGCTAAGCAGTCTGGAAGGGACCATGCGAGCCTGCCACGAAGGCGCTGCACAGAGGCTGCTGTCTCCTACTCCTTTTGCAGACAGGTGCCCACACAGTGCAGGCCTCCATCTTACAAAAACAAAATGGCTTTGTTGGACGAGCCAGTGTGCAGCTTATTTTTTGAACCTGAGTGAAATACAAAATATTGTCACTAGAGGGCAAGTTGGCATATGCTTTATTTTATTTATTTTCTTTTTCCTTTCTTTTTTTTTTTTTTTGAAAGAAAAGATAATACTACGTTCTTGGAAACAAAGTGCTTGAACAGGCCTACATTTGTTATATCACACTCATTTTGATGAAAATTACATGCAGAACTGTGATTGGTAAGCAGTATCCTAACCCATCTATTACAAAGTGTCATACAACGTTGAGACATCAGATTACTACAGCATGAAGCCTGTTTCCATCAAAATCACAGGTGCATTGGTTCCTTACACTTAATTTTCCAGATAAGGACTGTCATGCATCGGGCTTGATGGAAATGGAATTTCTGCCTTTCTCTTCCTTGTCTGCCTGAGGAAAGCCTACTGTTCTTTCAAGGTCACCTCACCCTCCTCTTCCCAGCCTTTCCTGTCTCTCCTTTCCCAAGGGTTCCTGCCCTCTCCCACCCTGTGTGTGTCACTGTGAGCAGCTGTCAGTTCCAGTATTATCGAGACTTTCATAACTCCCAGTGAGTGAGTATCAACAGGCACAGCTCACCTGTTGACTCTTCTAATCTTCAGCGTCACCCTGCAAGGGGGAAATTCGCACTTCCCCATTTGGAGCAAACAGAAGTCCAGCGTGGTTAGGAGGCCGTAGCTAGGTCGTAGAGCTCACTGTGGTTTTAACTTGCATGTCCCTGATGATTAGTGACATTGAGCATTTTTTTCATGAGTTTGTTGGCCATTTCTCTATCTTTTCTTTTGCAGAACTTCTGTTCATGTCTTTTGTGCACTTTTTAAGGGGGTTGTTTGTTTTTTTTCTTGCCGATTTGTTTGAGTTCTTTGTAGATTCTGGATAATAGTCCTTTATCGGATGTATAGCTTGCGAATATTTTCTCCCATTCTGGATAGATAGGACAAACATTGTTCGAATGTCCACACAATCCCCATCAAAATGCCAACTTCATATTTCATAGATCTAGAAAAAAATAATTCTACGCTTTCTCGGAATCATCCATGTGTTTAACTGCTTTTGTCTGTCTCTCCTTCAGCTAGAAGGTTCTTAAGTGTCGAGTTGCTGTCTGCTCACACCCACCATGGCCGGCTCAGTGCCTTGCATTCAGCAAGCATGCACTAAATGTTTTCGACTGAAAGGATGTATGGGCAGAGGAAGGAATAAATAATTAGGGCCAGATGCTAAAACCTGAACCCTAGGAAGTAAAAAGGCAGCCTGAGAAAAGAATGGGTGGCCAGCGTGTGGTTGGGAGACACACGGGCTTTAGAATCACACTCACACTGGGTTTGAGGCACAGCTTTGATAACTATGAGACGTTGCTGGGGCTCAGAAAATGATGTCCCAGAGCATGGCACTTTGACACGCTGAGTGCTCTGGACTGGAGCATCAGAAGGGCCTCTGAAGCAGTTTCTTTGTGACCTTCTTCTGCCCTTCTTCTACCTGTCCCTCTTTGGGCCCCCTAGGCAGGTCATAGAAACTACAATTCCTCTTCAAAGTGGGTCATAGAAACTACAGATCTTACCCCAGCCTTCCCCTGTCTTTGTGTGTAGTATCTGGCCATAAAGAGATGCTCTGACCTACTTTATCTGCTAATAGGTCATAGGACTCTTATTCAAGGAGGGTCCTGCCCTCCACCCAGAGGAAGGAATGCTGCCCAGGGAGGACAAGAAGGATCTGAGCAGACAAACCTTGCTGGGTTTCCTCACTCAGTCTCTTGCCGTTACATTACCCCCTTTTTCATCCAATCACATTTCTACATGGCTGTCCATTCTGTACTGAATGTCAGCGTAAAGATATTATACTTTTCCCTGAGTCTTCAGATTTTCATTTCTGAAGATCCCCCTGTCATGTAAAACTTCAATTAAATCAATTTGTTATGCGTTTCTCATGTTAACCATAGCACAAACACTCACGTTAACCATGTTATAAGAGTACATTATAGGAGGGTCGCCCGTGACCCTTACAACGGGTGAGGGAAGGTATCGTACCTATCCACCCCTACAACAGCTTCTGCTGTTGTCTGTACGTGATAGCACACTCCCCTGGAAAAGAACATCCATCTATTCCCTGGCTGCAAAACTCTGATTAAACAAGAGTCCCATGAGCCAGGAAAATATTAATAGCAATGATGACCTCCGCTGACCTCCAGCCTGTGGCCGAGGGTCAAGCAGTCTTGGCAACCTGGGACTGGCTCTCTGGGCTTCTCCAGCCCTGGGGCCACCTCTGCTAAGGCTTTCTGGACCCAGGCTCACGGACCCAGTGGCTCAGCACACACGCTGCTGTCTGCCCTTTGTGCAAATTAGCTCAGTTACTCTGTGTGATAACTCTGTGAGATTGGTATTATCCTCACCCCTCCTGCACAGACGAGGACAGTGAGCCGCAGTCTACAAAACGCTTCCAAAGTCCTCACTCTTAACCGCTTCCCAACACTGCTTCTCTTACAACAGCTGCGGTGGATTTTTGAGCACCTACCCTGTGCCAGGCACCGTGCTAGGTGCTTCACAGTTTCCCTCCCTGAGATAAATTATAAGAATAAACGCCCAGCCTGTCTGACTAGGTTGAGGTCATGGTTGAAAGCACGTATTTCAAAGCACTTCATACACCATCAAATTTCTTATAAATGAGATCACTGTGAAGACATTTGGAAATGTAAGAAAATACTCGTGAGTGTCTACAACAGAATACCACGCAACATTCAGGACACACCTTTCCGAATTGTCTGCCCCTAGCCTTTCATTGCCCTTGAGCTATGTTACAACTAAGTTATAAATAACGGAGAATAATGCAAAACAAATCGTACCCATAGACTTACAAATAAATTATGTCCAGTGGAGGTTCACTAGACTTCACCCTTTTTCCCACGGGGAAATAAACACAGTTGGCGTCCATTTCGACCTTCCCAAACGCCATATAAATCTGTGCTTCTTAGGCTTCTCCTGTGAACCTGTGATATTAGTAATATCTGATTCCCTCATTAATAATGAGTTAAGCAAAATCTTTAACACATGCTTATTTCATATCTTTATGAGAGTCTTGATTTTTACTTAATGTGTGAAAATTATCCTTTAAAACTATTCATTATTACTATGAAAGAATACATCTCACTGTTTGGCTTACTCATTCTGTCTGTGCATGAGGCATGAATGGCTCTAATTTCCCTTTTTGTTACATTCAACCAGCTTATTGCTTATTGTAGTAGATGAAAACTGGCAGAAGGATGTCTTGATTTACTTTCATACGTGGGTGACGTACACTGTATAATAACCACAGAACTGCTGCATATTAGGCTGGGGAAAAGTGGGTCAACTGCTGAGACCTGGAGATTTCTGTGAGGCTGCAGAAACACATTAACTCTAAACAGGCCATGTCCTGCAAATCTGAACAGAAAGAAACTTGGTGTTGAGCATCGGGACAGATGCTACAGAAACAGTTTTGAGAGCTGGCATCTTCACGAATCTGCACTGATTGCCTAGAGACAAAAAAAAACACCTAAGAGAACAAAGACTCCACTCTACACACAGGATGGCCATATGAGACATTGAAAACAAATCCTCTAATAGAGCACAGCTTGAAAGAGAAGAATGAGGTAAGCGAAATAGACAAGTGTATGCTATCAGGAGATAGCTGATAAAACCCAGGGAGAGAAGGGCAAAATTCTCAAGAGATGTTCCAGAAAATATCAAGTTGGAAATGGAAAACAGAATGGAAAGCCACAGTGGTAATAACCCGGCCCAACGATACAGAGCAATAGGTTGGCAGAGAGGAGATGCACTTGGTTGGAAAAAAACATACAACCCCAAAAGATGGTTATGATAGGATCTACTTCACTTGCAAGGCATGTTCCAGCTCAAGGCTATTTGGGGACAGCATTAGAAGAGACACATGATTTATCCCTTTCATTTCTGAGAAATGGGAGGCCCAATAAGAGTGCAAAAAGTAGGCATATGATCAGACACACAGATACACATTATGGACCTTTCTGTAAGATAATTAGCAAGATAAAAATCAACACAATTAAATAAAGGGGAAGGAGGAGAGTTCAAGATTAATAGAAACCAAAGCAAGGGTCTTCAGTCCTGGCCGTGCGGTGGAACCACCTGGGGAGCTTTAGCAATACTGATGGCTGAGTTTCCTGCCCAGAGATTCTAATCTAACTGGCCTGGCGTGCACTTGACGTCGGGTCTTTTTTAAACAATCCTCGGTGATTCTATAGTATCACACAGCCAAGACCGAGAGTCTAGATTGCGCTGAAACAGTGGTTCTCAAATTTAACCCTTGGATCACCTGAGCTTGTTAAACCACAGAGGGTTGGCTACATCCCTGGAGCTGCCGATTCTGTAGATCAGGGGTGAGAATTTGCATTTCTAACAAGTTCCCAGGTGATGCTGATGCCCAGGGATTACATTTTGAGAACACTGGAGTATGAAGACATAACGACCAAATACAATGTATGAAATTTGACCAGATTCCAATTTTAAAACAAGTTATAAAAGATTTAAAACAAATTTAAAACAGGGACTTTTAGGGAAATTGGAAGAAAAAAATGGAAGTTAAATGTTATGGAATTTTAAAATTTTCATAGGGTAGTAGTGTTCGGTCATGGAGAAGTATGTCCTTAGTCTTACGAACTGAATGCTGAGTTTTTAACTGCAGGACTAGTATGCTGGAGTGCTTAAATGGGGCTACGTTGCAACATAACTTAGTCCTTCTGTTGTTTAACCTGGGGATATTTGCCTTCCACTGTCCCCCAAGTTAAATAGCAGAAGGACTAAGTTATGTCACAATGTAGCCCCATCTAAGCACTCAACTAATGCAGCTGTGAGAATACTGGTGGATCGACTTCCATGTCAACATCTCCCACAAGCTGCTTGATCAAGTGAGTACTCCATGGGGTTTTCAGTAACTGGCTATTCTTTCTTGTGTCTGTTACCAACAATGTTTGTGCCAGTGGCATAGTCTCTCTGGGACTGGCTGTCACTAAACCATGCTTTATAGTAGTAAGGATGTATGGGAGGAAACAAGTTACCCCCTGCATGTAATTGTTGAGCACAATTCGATATCTACCGAAAGAAAATGAAATGACAAACAAGTGGCTCAGGTAAGCTTGCAAGAGGCTCCCTGTGGGATACGGCCCAGATGCATTAGATATGTCATGCCACTATCCTGCTGTTAAATGACAAATTTCAAAAAAAAAAAAAAAAAGGTAGAATGACTTTACCTTTTAAACAGATATAAAATGAAGGCATTTTAAAGATTTCATTTAATCCATTATTAATAAGGAATGGGTAAGATGTTGCAAGTTCAAAGGAGAAGTCAAAGAAGCATATATATTTATGGAGTAAAGGAATGTTGAAATGAATTTACAAAGAGATGCAAAGGTGGGGTGAGAAGTCAGTAGATTCCCCACTGGACATATAGACAAAAATTATTTTTCGTTACTATTGTCTGCAATTTGCAAAATACCTCAAAAGCAATGAAAGGCGAGGATCATACAACCTGGAAAGTTATTTGCATTGTTTCGCACTGGAGTCACCCAACACTCTTTTTTTGCTTATTCCAAGTTTACTCCACTGTGGAAACTTACTCTTCACCCCAGAGCAATGTCAGAGAGCAGGTCACAGGTCCCCACGGCTCACAGGCATCATAGCCTCCTACTCTCTCCTCTCTCTGGGGGCATCTCTCCTCTTAGCCTGAATCTCTCTTGGTTATGCATCATTTTTTCAAGGACGTGGCCTTAGGAAAACAAAAGCCCCAAAGGGAAAAATACTAGCATGTAACATATGCTATTATTTCAGTAACATAACCTCTCTTAAAGCAAAAATAAATGTATAAAGGCCTGCCGGGAATGAGGATGATACAGGGAGATAAAACACAACTAATGCCCCAATAAATTATCAAGCACAGCGTGAGATACCCACGGAAGAAACGCAACTGGGTTCTTAAGAGAATCCACCTAGTCTTTATCCCTCCACCATTTCCCATAAACACAGGTCACCTCGAACCTTAGCTCTAGTTGCAGGTCTCAGCTCTTTTTCTCCTGCTCCGTTGCCCTACAAATCCCTTCCGTAATCAAATGCCATTATTAAGGATGTGCCGAGGTATGCTTGCCTTCCTGCTAGTCTTATTCCTTCCCAAGTAAGTTCTCCTGATGGGGTCCTAGGCTTATGGACACACTCACTGGCCCCAGATGTGTTCCCTTCTTGCAGAGGTCCACCTTCCACACCATTCTAGATGTCCCTCAGCCTCTATCGTCATGTCCATCATGGTGCGGTGTCCTCTATCAAGTTTTTTCCAGGACCTCCAGCCACTCCCTTTCCTCCTAACTCCTTCCATCTAGGCCACAGTGCCCTGATTCTTCAAGGTTAACTTCCCAGTTGGCCCTTCCAGTCTCAGCATTGCAGTTGGGAACTGGCATAAGCCAAAGTGAACACAATCCCAAGGTCCTTTCTTGGTGGCTAACACTACCAGTGGAAAGCTTGAGATGGACGATCTGCCAGAGGGGAAGATAGGTATCCTTCCTTCCACTCGTCCTAGGTTCATGGCTGAGGTCCCTATAACTAAAGACAGATTAATAAGAGAAAAGCATACAAATTTATGTTATACAAGTTTTACATGACATGGGAACTTTTATAACGGAACAAAGACCGAAAGAAACAGGTAGATCTGAGTATCTCATGCTAGGTTTGATGAAGAACGGATAATGGAAAGAAACATGGCAGGTAACAGAGGGTCTGAAACCGAGAGTTTTCTAGAGAATTGTTCACCATCCACATCCCGCTCGTGTCAATAAGGGGGCGTGAGAAAACTCGCAGATAGAAGGGGAGAGAGCTGAGGTTTATGGAGCTGCAGCCCTGGGCCCCACCCTGCTTCAGACGTTCCACACACGGTCCTATTTCTCTCTCACAAGCATCCTGGCAGGGAGGTGCTGCTTTCGGGCAGGAGCTGTTCTCCCCATTTGACAGATGGCAGGAGTTTAGGTAGCCCACCCCAAATCACTTAGCTAACAGGAGCTGCAACAGCATTTTAGATTCGTGAACACAGAAGGACCCAGCTCATTTATTTTTCTTGAACGTTGCAAAAGGTGTGACTCAGACAAACGAGCAGTAGGACGCTGTTCCCCACACCACACGCCGGTGACTCTCCTTGCAGCCTGCCCTTGGCCCGAGCCCAGGTCCACTGTGGGTTTCTGCACACTCTCTGCACTGCCGCAGAAAGCACCGAGGGCTCTGCACCTGCATCCAGCCGCAGATGCTATAGCATGCCTGGTTTAATCTCTTTTAAACTGAAAACTCCTGCTTTCTTTTCCTCTTCAATGCTTCCACTGACAGAGGCAGCATTTTGGCTATTCCAACCAATAATTTGAAAATCAAAAAAAAATGTATAATAGCTATTTCTTGACAGAGCAGTGTTGTTTTTGAGGACAACAAAATATTCATCAGAGAAAGGTTAATCTGTGGGAGTTTTCTTGAAATATTAATAATTGGCATTGTTTTTCTCTCTGAAAGTGTGTAATGAGCGTAAACTGTCGATAATTAATTACAAGGGAAAAAGGCTGAAATACCATTTTGCAGTCATTTTATAGAGCCGATTTCCCTCCATTAACATGGTATCAGCTTTAAAAGAAGTAGTAAAATATTTATGTACTTAACCTCTATTGTCGTAATTAATTCTGTTTAACAATGCTGCGTCACTACAAGGTATTAGAAGGCTACTAAGAAGTTTGAATCTTTAATCAGACTTTGACTTACTTGTATTTCTAATTTTAAGAGTTAAGAGCATACTCATTCTACCAACAGATTTTTATTGAGCACTTACTTAATGCAAAGTATTATGCTAGACACTAGGGATTCATCTATCTAAATATTTAAAGAGTGCCCACTATCTGCTAGGCACTGTTACAGGCATTAGGGATGGAGAGGTTTCTGTGTAATAGGAGTACCTTTGTTATTCGTGGGGAGCCTGACTTTATGTTAACAAGGTGACTTGTGACCGGACCCTAGACAGTTTAGGCTGATGAGATGATTCAGGATGAGAGTGATTAGAGGATCGGGCTTTGAGCCATGCAACATCAGCCAACCTCTGGGGAAAAGAAAAGAGTTAGAGGTTGAGTTCAACCTCATGACCAGTGATTCAATCCATCACACACACATAGCGAACCCCCCTCCCCCAAAAAAGAAAAATCTCTGGAAGCTTCCCTACTTGGCAATATTCTGATGGCTACTGTCACACATTGTGGCAGGAGGGTGACATGTCACTGAGGATCCAGAAGCTTCACGTTTGAGACTCTCCCAGACTTTACCGTATGTGCCCCCTCTTTGGTCTTGTTCTAATTTGTCCCCTTTTGCTATAATACAAATTATAGCACTTTCCTGAGTTCTGTGAGACACTTTAGCAAAGTGTCAACCCTGAGGGGGTAGTGGGAAGCCTCAAAGTTGAAGCCACCTGGTCAGAAATGAAGGTGGCCTGGGGACCCCTGACCCTGCAGTTGGGGTCTGAAGTGAGAGTGGTCTGCGGGGACTGTGCCCTTAACCTACAGCCTAACTCGGGGCAGTTAGTGTCAGAGGCATTGAAGAGGTGAACAAGAAGCAATCCTTGACCTCATGAAACTTTTCTTTAAGCACGTAAAGAAATAATAAAAATTTCAGCAAGAAGAGCTGTGAAGGCCAGACAGGTTAACAGGATGGGGAGTGACTGGCTGGAGGAAGAGGGAAGGCCTTTTAGGCATCAGAGTTGAGACACGGATGAAAGGGGGGAAATGGTGAGCGAGATCATCTTGGCCCTGCCCTTGGATAACCACCAGGCAAGACAATCCAGGAAAAGCCAGTCAAAATCAGCAGCAGAAAAATTCTGCTTTCCGAAAGAGCTGTGCTTTAAAAGTTGACCATAAGGTACATTTTCTGCTACTTAAGTCACATTTTTTTCCCCATTGATTTTCATTAAAAAATCATGAACTGAGTTTCATGGAAAATCAATGGACACACCTGGAAGACACGAAGTCGGAATGGCATTGCCAATGAAGGGGACAAAGGACATTCAGGAAGCCCTCTCTTCTCAACACACATTAGCCCTACTGCACTCTGTCCCAGTGATTCACAGACTTCAGTATGTGTATGGATCAACTGGGGGTCTTGTTAAATGGAGATTCTGGTTCAGTAGGTCTGGGGCGGGGCCTGAGATTCTGCACTTCTAAGCTCCCAGGGGATGCCAGAACTCTCATTTTCAGTAACAAAGCTCTAGCCTAATACTATCGGACAGAAATAAAACTTCAGTCACAAATGCAAACCAAATATGCAATTTTAAATTTTCTGTTAGCCACATTTTTAAAAAATTAAAAAGAGTCCATGGAAATAAGTGTGTTATTTAGCCTAATCTATCCAAAATAGTATCACTTCAACACCAACATAAAAAATATTGAGGCATTTTGCAATTTAGTTTTTGTTTTGTACTAAGTGCATATTTTATATATATGTATACTGCATATCTCACTTTGTAGAAGCCACATTCCAAGTGCTTAGCAGCTATCTACGGCTAGAGGCTACCACATCAGTCAGTGTAGTTATGTTAGACAGTGCAGCTCTAGCTAGTGGGTAGTCTTAGAACTAAGACATTACACTTATAAAATCCAAGCCTTCAGCTGCTGTTGTCGAAGAAATTCAACTGCAGTGTTATTTTAACTCCTTGTAAGCAATCTTCAGGGCTATGTAACAATTAGGCTGTTTTTCTAGCATCCTTTATAAATTGGGGACCACACTTTTTCATATGTGTATAAGATACATGATATATATCATGTATATGTACATAAAATATATCAGCAGACCACAGGTTTTGGGGGGGGGGCACCACGGACTGGTTTTGTGGAAGACAATTTTTCCACTGACCAGGGTGGGGAGGACGGTTTCCGGATGGTTCAACTGCATTACACTTACTGTGCACTCAGACCTCTCTAGTGATGATCTGGATTTGCAGGCGCTCCCCAGCGCTAGCATCACCACCTCAGCTCCACCTGAGGTCATCAGGCATTCAATTCTCATAAGGAGCTTGCAACCTAGATCCCTCACACGGGCAGTTTACAGTAGGGTTTGCAATCCTATGACAATCTAATACCACAGCTGATCTGACAGGAGGCGGAGCTTATGCAGTGATGCCAGTGATGGGGAGCGGCTATAAATGCAGATGAAGCTTTGCTCCCTCACCTGCAGGTCACCTCCTGCCATGCGGCCTGGTTCCTAACAGGGCACAGACTGGTACTGCTCCATGGCCGGGGGTTGGGGACTGCAGAAATATATGACTGTGTATATACACATAATGCATACATGTACATAATAAATGTATATATGAAATATGCATTATACATTTATATCACATACGCATATATGATATATATCAGAATCACAGCTGTTATTCAAAGGCTTGCTGTGGTCGTTTCTGATTGGTATGAAGTAGGAATTTTCACAGGTGTCTCCTCTCCTCAGGGTAGGGTAGATACAGGAAATGGATTTTTTCTTGCAACTGAATTCTCCAATTGCTGACCCACATTAACAAAAGTCAGCAGGGGATCACTCAAATGCCCTGGCCTCGCCCGGTAATGCTATTAGCATCTTTTATCCAAGTCCCTCAAGCGCGTTAAGAGCACAGCTAAAGCTCTGCAATACTCTGGGGCTCAAATAGCCCCAGCTTACAAGCAAACCGAGAAGGCAGCCATTGGCTGAATGATTTGTTTCCAATCCCGAGGCCCCGTCCAGCAGATTGGTGATCAGAAGCCATCGCTGCGGCTTCATCCACCATGACTCTGCCCCCGATCTTTCCAAGTTGCCTAAAGCCATGGCATGGCGAAGAATGATGTTGGTAAAAAGAAAGCAAGCTGTTATGATCATTACAATAATGATTTTTTTAGATAAAGTCATAGTTGGAAGTGGATATCTTTGCACACTAGGAATTATCGATTATTCCGACAAGAGAAAATACAGTTACAATCCATAGTAATTAGACCTGGACCAAAATAATAATAATGTGTTTTTAGAGATGGAAGGGAAAGCAGGTTTTTTATTGAATTGCCAGGGGCAATTGTAACAGGGTAGGAGAACGTCTCCAATGACGCAGACAGATGTCTTTTGCCCGGGAAGCACATAAGTGCTAGCATTGTTTAATGCCCGATAGGTCACGGACGATGCATTCTTTACAGAGGCTTTTAGTCAGTTTAGTCACATAGATATTTTTATTATTAAGTAGTAACCATTACTGAGTACTTATGTTGCCAGTCCCTGCAATGAGGATTTCTATATATGTTAGAATTGAGTCCTCATAATACCAGAAGGTACAAACTTTTCTTAATCCCATTTTAGAGATTATGGAGGTTAATCAGTGTGACCAATATCACACAGCCAAGAAGCACAAAAGACTCATCCACAGATCAGTCTGACTCAAGATTTACCATGCTGTTGACTAATAGCTGAGACCACCCGTTTCAGTTCCGAAAAGCGCTATTGTTTAAAATAAAGTATTCCACGTAATAAGCCAAAACCTGACTCTCATTATTTCTACTACCTGGTACTAGCTCAATATTATGGGACCAAGTAAAACCAGCTTACTCCTCGTGCAATGTATGTGTCAGGGTATCTGTGTTTTCCCTGAGACCTTTCTGTGCTATACTGCTACCAGCTCCTAGCTTCCTGCAGCTTCCCTTCACATCTCACGGGCCCCCATCCCTTTGATACATCAAGAACGCATCTTCTATAGGGTGTCCGTTATATCCCAAAACAGTCCTTTTCTATATTCCATCAGCCACTCTGATGGGTTGGAGGAAGAGGTTGGCATGATGGGGTTACTTGTAGTTATCATGTAATCATAGACACACAGGTAGCAAGGCATTATACAAGGAAAAGTCTCCCTCCCACCCCCTTTCTCCCCAACAACAACAAAAAAATCTGATGGTAGATGCTCTGGGAGAATAAACTCACGAATGGTACCAAGAAGGAACAGGAAGAAAAAATAGCAGCTCCCAGGGCAGCTGAAAGGCTAAGTGTGGTACCCTGCAAAAGTGGCCATTGGTCTCCAACCTTTCCTGTATCCTTCCTCTTTGCGCTGTGCATTTGCAGCACTTCTAATCAAAAGATGGAGTCTATTTACCTTCTTCTTGAATATGGGCTGGCGCTGTGTGTAAGTATAGGTACACAACAGATCAGAAATTCAAGCAAAACAAACAACAAGAAAACTGGTTCCTTGTTATTTTCTTTAATATCAGCTTAGAGAAAAAGATGAGAATTTAAAAGTAATTCTGAATAATCAGACAAAATGATGTTTCCTAGATACACCAAAATAGACTGAATGCTGCAAATGAAAATGAACAAAGGTGGATGATGACCAGGCCAGTTTGAGCCATCGAGTCGGGCTCTTACTGCAATGTTTTAGCAGATTAGAGTGGACCGCATGCTGACCTAGGCCTAACGGTCACCAGCCAGGATGGATCTGTGCCCTCACAATCCAGCCACACTGTGAAACATGGACGTGGAGCCACTGACACTCTAAGACCCATTGTCAAAAAGCCAGCAACCAGGCTGGAACAGTCCCTAGCATAGGCGCCATATGCGCCATAGCTCCAGGGAAATCAGTGCAAACTCATCGATTTGTGGAGTATCAAATCTTGAAAGGATCCCACAAGCCACAAAGCTTCACCCTGTCATTTTTACAGAAGAAAGACGAACACCTTGAGGTTGAACATCTAACCCCCCAAGGTGACACCGTCAGCCGATGGCCTGGTAAGACTAGAACTTTGGTTTCCTGAGACATGATGGGCTTCTGTGTGCAGCTTTAAGAAAACAGTCTTTAGACAAAGCAGTCATTTACCCAGGATGAAACAAAACTGCCAATTGTCATAAAGGATGCAGAACCATACTTTGCAGAACCACCAAGCCTGAAGGGACTGTCCCAGAAACTGGGGAAGACAACTCCAGTCCACTCTAAGACTCTCCATCTTCAGTAAAATGTTGGCATTTAGGGGAGGATGCACTGGAGGTGATAAACAAGGTCGTGGTAAGTCTACTCACACCGATGAATAAGCACCAGCCTGACTTGCAAGATTTAACAACATGAATCATGAAGGTCAATGCTCTCAGGGACTCGGCCCATTTTCTTCTTCCTTTATGGGTACCTTCTCATCTCTTCTCCAGGGTGGCAGTCAGAAGATACAGCATTCCTGGCTCAGAGCAAAAGCACCATGAAGCCAAACTCCCCAAACACCACATTCCTAAGAGAAGGCATTCTCTAAAATCTAATAGTTAGCCTTAATAGCAAATGTCAAGCACTTAACTGGTTGCAAAATCTTCCAAATCTATTTGATCTTCACACACATTCTGCAAAGTGAGGATCATCATTCCCATTTTACAGATGAGGAAACTAATGTTCATAGCTAATAAGGACTATAACTAGGACTTCAACTTAGAAATCCTATCCCAAATTGAGAGCACTTTCTTCTATATTACACATCCTCAGATTAGAAGATCCCAGAAGCAAGATATAGAAGTACAAAAATGGAAACTACCATGTTTTAGTCATTGTGATGGAGAGACAGTTAAAAAGGCAAACACTCAGGTTCCAAACATGCTTTTAAGTAATGACAATTTCTGAACCTTTAGGGGGTGCCTAGTCTCATATGTCTTTGGTTGGATCAAAAATTTTGTAAGAAAGAAGGAACATGGGTTTTTAATATAATTTACTGCAGTCTTAGAGGGCACAGATAATACATAAGATCCAAAAAGCAATGTTGATGTGGGCACTAAAATTGTTCAGGACCAGGAGAAACATTTTCGGAAGAATAGGTGGTAGAAAAGACATTTTGTTATTATTTTGTCATTTTATGCACATGCTTTACCATACAGCTTTATCTTCCTCCCACAAGAGAACAAATGTATTTCCCTTGCCCCTTGACTTTAGACTTGGCTATGTGACTTGCTTTGGCCAATGGGATATTATTAATGACAGATGTGATTCAAGATTGGTGTATGTAGTGGGGCTATGGAACAGCAGGAGAAAAATAGAACTTGAGATCATTCCACAAGTAGTAAATGACCCTTCGACTTGATCCCCAGAAAGAATACATGGGCCAAATCTGAGCCCAACTCATAGTAAGGAGCCAACCTATCAGAACCTGTGGCTGGAAGCACAGCTACCCACCTAAGTCCAACTTACATCAGACAATTCATGGACAGCCTATATATCCATGAAATTAACTGTTTATTGTTGTATGCCACTTACTTTAGGGATAGTTTGTTACGCAGCATTATTGTGGCAAGTGATAATAGATACCAAGGACAACAATAATTAAATTTGAAGGAAAGTAAAGACATCATGCTCTATAGAATGAATAAATGCCAGGCAGGAAAATGCCAGAGCTCTCCTAGAGGAGGCACCAAGTACCATGTCCAGCTAAATATAATCATGTATATGAAAGCTATTAAGGAAAAATTTAAGATGGTGTATTTTATTTTATAGATATAGAATATTACGGTTAAAGAAAAAGATAACACAAATATGAAACAAAAAAAGCCTATGGTTTGAATCTCACCACTTCAACCCTGTGATGGCTTCAGTTTCCCTGTAATCCCTGCCCATGTGCAAACACTACTCCTATCACATCAACATCACAGTGAACACACAATTTTGAGATCTGTTTTTCTCATTTTATATCAAAATTTTTAAAAATTATCTCATCACAGGGCTGGGCGTGGTGGCTCACACCTGTAGTCCTAGCACTCTGGGAGGCCGAGGCGGGCAAATCATTTGAGCTCAGGAGTTCAAGACCAGCCTGAGCAACGGCAAGACCCCATCTCTACTAACAATAGAAAGAAATTAATTGGCCAACTAAAAATATATAGAAAAAATTCGCCAGGCATGGTGGCACATGCCTGTAGTCCCAGCTACTCGGGAGGCTGAGGCAGGAGGATCACTTGAGCCCAGGAGTTTGAGGTTGCTGTGAGCTAGGCTGATACCACAGCACTCTAGCCTGGGCAACACAGTGAGACTCTGTCT
>CAUYRT010044862.1:0-12825 GCA_963574885.1 Lepilemur ruficaudatus | reverse complement strand
TACCAGAGAGGAGGAACCAGAACAGGGGCTAGGGCAGGGGACTCCAGTTATCTGTATAGGATGGTGCTATAATATAAGTCCTTGGCTTAGGGCTAGGCTGTACATGTGAAGACAGAGACTACCTAAGGCTTACCACAGGTCAGCTTCAAATGAAGCAGATTTAGATAACAACGGAGATACTAGAGTTGAGCAACACTGGGGGGAGGGGTCATTTATATTGTTACTCTTATGGAACTATTTTTATATGTGCATGCTCGTCATAATTTGGGAGAGATAGTCTCTTTAGGAATAGAAATCATATTTATTAGCATCTGTGAATATGCCAAAACACTGATTATCCAAAACAAACATACAATGCGAATTTTCTGACTACATAAATAACACAGGAAAAAAGCAATCAAAGAAAGGAAAATAATTACTGGCAAATATTTCTTTGTATATTCCTGCCAATTTTTTTTATATCTAAGAAATGTGACACTATAGTCGCTATTCAGAAACACTGAAATGACAAGCCATTTTAAAATCAGCATGATTAAAATTATCACACATATTATCAGTATCAAATCTGAATGGAATTTGGGCAAATGGATGAGTTAAAAATGAATATTCTATTTTGAAATATACTTCTAATCAGGAAAATAGGGTATATTACAAAAAAAGTTCAACATTGTATGTTTTTCTATTTTTAAATATCTTTTTAATTATTACATTGTAGTATGGTATTTAAGTTTGGGTGTTACAATAAAAAATTGTATGTCCAGCAACAATTGTAAGAAAAACTATCATTTTTATTCCACAAATTAGGCCTTGAACACAACTGATCCTATAATTTAAAAAACTTAAGATACCAGAGCTATTTATTCTTACCAAACCCCCAATACACATTCATTTTCTTTAAAGTTAGAAACTCTTAAAAATTATACAGCTCCCTATACTCCTTCTTCATAATAAAACCACTCAAAACACTAATAGAAGAGAACTAACTTCCCCAACCTTATAAAAGGCATCTACAAAAGACCCACAGCCAACAACATACTTAACAGTAAAAGAACAAATGCTTTCTCCCTAAGATCAGAAAAAAGGCAAGAATGTTCACTCCATTTCTTTTCAACCTGTACTGCAGGTTCTAGCCAGGGCAATTGGGCAAGAAAATAAAACAAAGACACGTAAATTGGAAAAGTAGTAAAATTTTCTCTATTTGCAGATGACATGATCTTGAATATAGAAAATTCTAAGGAATCCACACTAAAAAAAGAAAATCCATTAAAGCTAAGAAACAAGTTCAGCAAAGTTACCGGATACAAGATCAATATACAAAAATCAACTGTATTTCTACATATTTATAATGAACCTGAAAATGATATTTTAAAACAATTCCGTTTAATATAGCAGCAAAACAGAATAAAATACTTAGAAATAAGTTTAACACAAAAAATTTATGACTTGTACATGGACATCAATGAATAAAAATTAAAGACAACCTAAATAAATGGAAATGAATCTTGTGTTGATGGATTAGAAGCCCAAACACTGTTAAAATTGCAATATGGGGAATATGAATTCCCAAACTGATTTACAGATTTAAAGCAATGTCTATCAAAATACAAGCTGGCTTCTTTGCAGAAATTGTCAAGTTAATCCTAAAATTTACATGTGACCCAGAATAGTCATAATAATTCTGAAAAGGAAGAACAAACTCAGAGGACTCATGTTTCCCGATTCCAAAACTATGAAGCTACCATAATTAAGACTCAGTGATAACAGCATAGGGAAAGGCTTATGTGTATGAATGGAATAAAACTGAGAGTCCAGAGGTAATCAGTTGATATTTGAAAAGGGTTGCAAAAACAATTCAATGAGAGAAAGAATAGTCTTTTTAATAAAAAGTGCTGGGACTTGCCGGGCACGGTGGCTCACGCCTGTAATCCTAGCACTCTGGGAGGCCAAGGCGGCAGGATCGCTCAAGGTCAGGAGTTCGAAAAAGTGCTGGGACAACAAAATATCCACATGTAAAAGAATGGAGGTGAAGGTCAGGCACAGTGGCTCATGCTTGTAATGCTAGCACTTTTGGAAGATAATGCTGGAGTATCACTTGAGGCCAGGAGTTCAAGATCAGCCTGGACAACATAATGAGGTCTTATTTCTACAAAAAATTTAAAAATTAGCTCAGTGTGGTGGCACATGCCTATAGTCCTAGCTACTTGGGAGGCTGAGGCAGGAGGATCACTTGAGCCCAGGAGTTTGAGGCTGCAGAGAGCTGTGATAGTGCCACTACACCCCAGCCTGGGAAACAGAGCAAAATTCTGTCTCTAAAAAATAAAAAGAATAAAGTTGGACCCTTCCTCATACTATATACAAAAATTAACTTATAACACATCATAAAAGCTAAAACTATAAAACTTTTAAAAGAAAACACAGAGATAAATCTACATTACCTTAGATTTGGGCAATGGTTTCTTACATATGACACATAAAGCATACACAATAAAGAAGAAAAGAGGTAAATTGACTTCATCACATTTTTTTAAATTTGTACTTCCAAGGAAACTATCAAGTAAAAATAAAATTTACAAGATAGGAGAAAATAACTGCAAATCATATGTCTGATAAATGTCTAGCATCCAAAATATATAAAGAATTCTTACAACTCAACATTAAAAAGATAAAAACAATTAAAAATGGTCAAATGATCTGAACAGATACTTTTCCAAAGAAGGTACACAAATCTAACAAGCACATGGAAAGATATTCAGCACCATTAGTCATCAGGGAAATGCAAATCAAAAACACAATGAGATGCCACTTCACACCCACATGGGTAGCTATAATGAAAAAAAAAAACAACAGACAATAACATGCACTGGTGAGGGTGTGGTGAAATTGGAACTCTCTATTAATACATTGCTGGTAGGAATGTAAAATGATAAACCACTTTGGAAAAAAGTCTGCCAGTTTCTCAAATGATTAAACAAAGAATTACCATATGATCTAGTGATTGCATTCCTAGAGGATATACCCAAGAGAAATGAAACGCATGTCCACACAAAAACTTTTATAGGTATGTTCATAGCTCATTTATTCACATTAGCCAAAAAGTGAAACAACCAAAATGTCTGTCAACCAATGGATAAATAAAAGGGCCTATGGTTGAGGGTACTGGGGAAAATGTGAATGCTAATGGGTATAAGGTCTCTTTTTGGGGTAATAAAAATGTTGTAATATTGACTATGGTGATAACTGCACAACTCTGTGAATATACTAAAAAACATTCAATCGTACACTTTAAGTGAGTTAACTGTATGGTATGGAAAATATATCTCAATAAAACTGTTACAAAAAAATACATACAGCTCAAAATTTGAGGACTGGAAGAGAGTATATGCGAAGAGATTTTACCTCAGATATCTGAAGTACAAATATCTGATACATCAGATATTTGAATTACAGCCATAGACCATCTCCATCGCAGAGACTACCAAAACAAAAATAAATGATCCCTATAGTGACTTGGTTCTAAAGACACAAATTTATACTGTTTTCTTTTTAAGAATCCTGCAGGTAAGTTTTTAGCTAAAAATATCTAGTTTGAAATAGAATTAGCCATAACATTTTTCTAGGTTTAAATAATAATTTTATCCTAAAATCAATTATCTACTTGTGAATAGGGAACAATCCCTAATAATGTTAAGAATAATCAGAATTACTCCCATGATACAGCTGCAAATAAAATTGATAAAATGTGTCAGACACAGTGACAGAGTGACACTCTTCTTCTCTAATCCTCTCAACAATAATCATGCAATGAAGATGAGAAAACTGGGATTCAGAGACATTAAGTGACTTGCCTGTTCATGGATTAGGCAGCAAAATTAGGATTTGAACCCAAGACTGCCTGTCTCTAAAACCATCTTGTGCCATACTACCTCCTATCTTCAAGTAGGAATAAAGCTTCCACCAAGGCAATATTAACAGAAGAGACTAATCATAAATAAGTCCTAATATAAAATCTTGAAATTTTAGCACTTAAAGGAAACTCAAAGAACATCTACCCCAAGTACCTCATTTTACAAATGAGACAACACTATCTTTGTAGTCTTGGATAAGCCTTGGCTATTTCCACTAACAATATACTAGTAGGCTACCTGCGAGTATTTCCTGATAGCCTCAGCATAACGCAAATGAGGAATCTCAGAAAATCTGTTTCAGAAAGTCACAGATGTTCTCAGATAAGCCAGTTTAAAAAAAAAAAAAAAAAACAAAGTCACAGATGTGCTAAATAAACTCTCCCAAATTTATCTTTTTAGACTTTAATAACAATTAAAAAAAAGTTCCTGTTACTTGCCCAGTATGCAGGATTCTATCAAAGGGGAACGATAATACAGGATTTGTAATGCTGACTTGTAAGTATTAATATTTTGAACTCTTACCTTTGTGGCCACAATAAAGATAGTATAAAGGAACATAAGATTATGCTTTGATATTGCCAGATGTTTGGTGTGCTGGAATGTGAAGATAACCGACCCCAGCAGGGTAACCTTGGCAGGGCTGAAAATAAAACACATTTTAAGTCAGCAAGTAATAACATAATCTCTTTCTCAAAGACTACTCTGCAAAACAGTAATTTAATGGGCTATTAATAGATATAACACAAAAATGAGATCTATGAATATACTTTTTTAAAAGTTTTGAAAATGCTGAGTTATACAAATTCAAATACCTTTCTTCACAGTATAAAGTACTGGAGATTTTAGAATGTTCATACATTTCCAACTTTCTAACAAAGAAAAAGATCTCTACATGCAATATTTCCAAAACATATTTGCCCAGATAACACTTTTTTAAAAAGGATTTGAAATTCCCATGTTCCACTGCAAGATTTAGAACTAGTCTTGAAAAACCTTATAGTGCTAAACAAGCTCCCAGGCTGGGGTGGGGGAAGAAAAGAAAGCCCTGATTTGTAGCATTAGCCCATTTCCACTGTGTAAATACTCCCATCACAGCCAATTTCAGGCTGCTGCATGCAAAGGGAACAGAGATGCACATAATCTGCTCTCATAAAACAGTAATAGCCACCTCCAGCACATCATTTAACTAACTCCAGCACAGCATATTAATTTTAGCTAATATCTTAATACACTAATGCTGAAATTGTAAAGTCTAAAATAATATGATAATCTACCAAAGAAGCATTACTTTCATGTTATATATTTGCCACATATTTAAAGTATACCTCAGTAACAGATCATTGTCTAGCTCTTTATGCATGTAAGTAGAAAAAGATATGCCACACTGTAAAATATGACAAGTTTAAAGGTTCCTATGAGCCATTTAATAAAAAAATAAGCTATTTAATTATTATAAGCTAAGGACTCAATTCAAAACAGGGTTAGGTTTGGGCAAGAGAGATTTGGACCTCTCTTAACAATATGATTGGGTAACATTCATGTTTTACAACAGTGATCTCTAAACTTTTTTGATTGTAAACCCCTATTGGTTAAAAAATGTGTTTTAAGACATTCTTTAATATAAGTTTATCAATTTAGAAAAATCAAAATCGTACCATGTATCTTCTCAAACCACAGCTGAATAAAACTAGAAATCAATTCCAAGAGGAACTCTCGAAACTACACAAATACATGGAAATTAAACAACCTGCTACAGAACAATCCTTAGGTCAATGACAAAATGAAGATGGAAATCAAAAAATTTTTTGAATTGAACAACAAAGGCAAGACAAGCTTCCAGAAATCTCCAGTAAACAGCAAAATAAAGCAGTGCTGACAGGGAAGTTCATAGCCTTAAATGCCTACATCAGAAAGACAAAAAGATCACAAATGAATAACTTAATGTCACACACCTGAAGGTACAGAAAAAGAACAAACCAAACCCAAAGCTAGCAACAGAAAATAAATAACAAAAGATCAGAGCAGAACCAAACAAAATGGAAAGCAAAAAAAAAAAAAAAACCAACACAAAGGATCAACAAAATAAAAAGTCAGTTCTTTGAAAGGATAAACAAAATTGATAGACCACTGGCTACATTAACCAGAAATAGAAGACAAAGGACTCAAATAAGCTCAATTAGAAATGAAAAAGGAGACATTACAACTGATACCACAGAAATACAAAATATCATCCAAGACTACTATGAAAACCTCTACATACACAAACTAGAAAATCTAAAGAAAACGCATAAATTTTTGGAAACACACAATCTCCCAAACTTGAATCAGGAAGAAACAGAAATCCCGAACAAACCCAATAATGAGTAGTAAGACTGAAACAATAATACACAATCTCCCCAAAACAACATAAAAGCCTAAAACCAGATGGATTCACAGCTGAATTCTACCAAATGTCCAAAGAAGAACTGGCACCTATCCTACTGAAACTGTTCCATAACATTGAGAAAGAGGGAGTCCTCTCTAACTCATTCTACAAAGTCAGTATCACCTTGACACCAAGCCAGGAAAGGACAAAACAAAAAAAGAAAACTACAGACCGATAACCCTCATGAATATACATGCAAAAATCTTCAACAAAATACTAGCAAACCAAATCCAACAGCACACTGAAAAGATAATTCACCATGATCAAGTGGGTTTCATCCCAGAGATATAAGGATGGTTCAACATATGCAAATAAATAAATGTGATTCACCACATAAAGAGCACTGAAAACAAAAACCATATGATCACCTTGATAGATGCAGAAAAAGCATTAGATAAAATCCAGCACCCCTTCATGATAAAAACCCTCAACAAACTAGGCACAGAAGGAGCATACCTCAAAATAAAAAAAGCCATGTATGACAAACCCACAGCCAACATCATACTGAATGGTGAAAAGTTGACAGCATTCTCCAGAACTTGAACACAAGGATGACCACCGTCACCTCTTCCAGTCAACATAGTATTGGAAGTCCTAGCCAGAGTAATCAGTCAAAAGAAAGAAATAAAGGCCACCCAAATCAGAAAAGAGGAGGCTAACCTATCCCTGTTGGCCAACAATATGATCTTATTATATCTAGAGAACACTAAAGATTCCTCCAAAGACTCCCAGAATTGATAAATTCAGTAAAGTCTCAAGTTACGAAATTAATGTACACAAATCAGTATTATTTCCATATACTAATAACAGTCAAGCTGAAGGTCAAATCAAGAACTCAGTATCATTCACAACAGTTGCAAAGAAAATAAAACACCTATGAATATGCTAACTAAGGAGGTGAAAGATTTCTACAAGGAGAACTACAAAATACTGACGAAATCACAGATGATACAAACAAATGGAAAAACATCCTATGCTCCTGGACTGGAAGAATCAACATTGTTAAAATGTCCATACTGTCCAAAGTGATTTACAGATTCAGTGCAATTCCCATCAAAATACCAACATCATTTTTCATAGATCTAGAAAATAAATCCTGAATTTCATGTGAAAGCAAAAGAGGGCATGAATAGCCAAAACAATCCTAAGTGAAAAGAACAAATCTAAAGGCATCACAATATCTGACTTCAAAGTATACTACAAGGCTATAGTAACCAAAATAGCATAATACTGGCATAAGGGTAGGAAATAAAGGCATTATCACTATAACCAACTAATTTTTGACAAAGCAGACAAAAATATATACTGGAGAAAGGACACCCTATTCAATAAACGGTGCTGGTAAAATTGCCTAGCCACATGCAGAAGAGTAAAACATGACCCCTATCTCTCACCATATATAAAAATTAATTCAAGATCGATTAAAGAGTTAACCTGAAACCATAAAAATTCTAGAAGAGAATGTAGGAAAAACTCTTCTGGACATTGGCCTAGGCAAAGAATTTATGACTAAGATCCCAAAAGCAAATACACCCACAATAAAAATAAGTGGGACTTAATTAAACTGAAAAGTTTTTGCACAGCAAAAGAAATAATCAAGAGTAAACAGACAACCTACAGAATGGGAGAAAATATTCACAAACTATACATCCAACAAAGGACTGTAATATCCAGAATCTACAAAGAAGTCAAATCAGCAAGAAAAAAACAAATAACCCCATCAAAAAGTAGGCAAAAGACATGAACAGACTTTTTTCAAAAGATAGACAAAATGGCCAACTAACATAGAAAATATGCTCAATATCACTAATCATCAGGGAAATGCAAATTAAAACCACAATGAGATACCACTTTACCCCTATCAGAATGGCCATCATTAAAAAGTCAAAAACAATAGATGTTGGCATGGATGCAGTGAAAGGGGAATGCTTATACACTGTTGGTGGTAATGTAAACTAGTATAACCTCTACAGAAAACATCACAGAGATTCCTCAAAGAACTAAAAGTAACCCTACCATTTGATCCAGCAATCCCACTACTGGATATCTACCCAAAGGAAAAGAAGTTATTTTATAAGAATGACACCTGCACCTGAATGTTTAAGTGCAGCACAATTCACAATTGCAAGGATATGAAATCAATCTAAGTGCCCATGATCTGATGAGTGGATAAAGAAAATGTGGTTTGTATGTGTATATAGTAATATATATATATGTATGGATGGATATATACACATATATACACACACACACATGCACACGCACACATGGAGTACTACTCAGCCATAAAAAGGCACAAAATAATGTCTTTTTGCAGCAACTTGGATGGAATTAGAGAACATTATCCTAAGTATCTCAAGAATGGAAAAACAAATACCACATGCCCTCACTTATAAGTGGTAGCTAAACAATAGGTATAAATAGTCACAAAGTGGTATAATGGACATTGAAAACTAAGAAGGAAGGAGGGTGTTGGAGAGTGAGGGATAAATATTTACCTATCAGGTACAATGTACACTATTGTGGTGATGGGTACACTAAAAGCCCTGACTTTGTACAATTTATGTAACAAAAAACACTTGTACCCCTTAAATCTACTGAAATGAAAAAAAAAAAAACTAAAAGGAATAACTTTACAACTTTGGAATAAGCAAAGACTTCTCAGGTAGAACACAAAAACAATAAAAAACTATTAATTAGACTTTACCAAAAGTACACAAACACAACAAAAAAACAGTATCCAGAATATATAAAGAACTCTAAAGGCTCACACCTGTAATCCAGCACTTTCAGAGGCCAACGCAGGCGGATTGCTTGAGGCCAAAAGTTCAAGCCTAGCCTGGGGAATACAGCTAGACCCTATCTCTACAAAACACAAGCCAGGTATAGCAGCATGCACCTGTAGTCCTAGCTACTTAGGAGGCTGAGGCGGGAGGACTGCTCGTGCCCAGGAGTTCCAGGCTACAGTGAGCTATGATTGCACCATTGCACTACAGCCTAGATGACAGAGGGAGACCCTGTCTCTAAAAATAAAAACAAAAAAACTCTTATAACTCATTAATAAGACAAATAACCGCCAAAAATAGTGGTCAAAGAGATATACAAACACAGATGGACGGAAATGGCCAATAAGCGTATGAAAAGATCCTCAACGTCCTTAGTTTGCAGGGAAATGCTAATTAAATCCACAATGAGAAATACATCCATTGGAATTCCTAAAATTAAAAAGATTGACAATTCTAACTCTTGGAGATAGTATAGAGCAACTGGAACTCTTAGACACTTTGGAGAACTGCTTTGTAGTTTTTAAAAAGTTAAACATATACTTAATATTCAACTCAACCATTCCCATTCCACTCCCAGATATTTACCCAAATGAAATGAAAACACGTATACACAAACACTGGTAAATAAATGTCCACAGCAACTTTATTTACAACAGCTAGAAACTGGAATCAATCCAAATGTCCTCCAACAGATGAATGGATAAATAAAATGAGATCTGTCCATATAATGAAATACAGCAACAAAATGGAACAAACTAGTTCATCCTGTGTGGATGAATCTCAAAATCACTACGTTAAGTGA
Organism: Lepilemur ruficaudatus; assembly: GCA_963574885.1. Taxonomy (NCBI): domain Eukaryota; kingdom Metazoa; phylum Chordata; class Mammalia; order Primates; family Lepilemuridae; genus Lepilemur; species Lepilemur ruficaudatus. Next base: position 2,907 of record CAUYRT010044862.1, on the reverse strand, counting down.
AAGATGCCAGGCACAAAAGAGTACATATTACAAAATTTCATTTATATAAAATTCTAGAGAAAGCAAACTGATTCTGCATGTGTGCCTGGAGCCAGGGATGGAGGAAGAGAATGGACTGCAGGAGACAGTAAAGTCTGGGGCTAACAGAAATATTCTTGATAGTGATAGTAGTTTCTTTGGGGGTTGGTTTGTTCTTCTTCTATACCTTCAGGTGTGTGACATTAAGTTATTCATTTGTGATCACACAGGCCATTTGGGGGAGTACTGCCAGGTTTTGAACGAAGGAGAAACACAATTTGTTTTTGGTTATAAAAGCCCAAAAAAATGCTTCATGGAAGATGATTCAAGGCATATACTCAAAATGAGGAAATTTTCTGCTGAATATCACTAATATCTTATTTACAACTTATCATCCATCAAAGCCTCCTTTGTTCGATTTCTAAGCTACCTCATTCAAACTTTAAGGGGTACTTTCCAAGTTAAACATCCTGGAATATGTTAGTTCACTTAAATGTAATTCATCATACTGCTTTTTGACCTTCATTTTTGATCCATTTATAACCTTTTAATCCATTTTTTAATTAGAAAATGAGCTTATTTTTACATGAAGTCTTTCCTCACCTTGATTGTTATGGCCACTATAAGACTTTTCCTTCTTGAATTGTGGGAACAGTCATTTCTTTACTTCACTTTTAGGTGTATCAGAAATATATCTGTGATCTATTTAAGACTGGGTCGGTGTCTTTAGAGAACAGGTAACGATTAGATTCCCTTAAATAGACCAAAATGCAGTGTGCATCTTACAAGTACAGAATGGGTTATTTCCTTTAATCTTTTCCTTATTCTTATATGTAATTAAGCTCAACTATCATTTTTTAAAGTAACTCACAGTGCTTCATGATATGTATCAATTTGTTCCCATAAACTTGACATTTTACTATCAGAAGCATGTATAATCTGAAATCTGGGTGACGTTGTAGTCATTAATAAAAATGCCGTGAGCCTGTAATTGAGTCATTTCCACCCAGAAATCTGTTTGTATGTAGTTCTCTTTTCATAAATACACACTCTTCCCACAATTCTCCAACAATCCAGAAATTTTTATTTGGTTTTGTTTTCTAAGGGGAGGAACCCACAGAGAAGGGAATCAATATTTATTACTATTTTAAACTACATTTGAGAGAGTAAACTTTTTGAAAGAATAAAATTTGGTAGCTCTCTTCCCATTATCATTACTATTTATTTTTTCAGCTATTTCATCTACATTTAGAGGCCCCAAAATGTTCTTGAAAAGAAATTTGGTAATATCTGAGAATAAAAATGCAAGTCTCAGTATAATTTATACCAACTTACTAAGACATCTTCAGCCATTCATGACCTTCTGGTTTCCAATCTCCTTTTACCAAGCTCTCAAAATTCGTGATAATGGCACCACCTGCACCTAAAAATAAGAAAATAAAACAAGAATATTTAGCCAAATTTTCTTGAAAAAATATTTGAGGGGAGCCATAATTCTATCACCTGATTTAAAATCCCATGAGGATTCCCAAAATATAATTCTTGGGAGAATGAAAAAAGTCACCTTGTCTATTTAAGGTACTAAAACAATTGTAATTCTTCCCTTTCACCAGCATGGAACTGTTTGTTATACCATAATTAAGGTCAAACTGGGACCTCAGGCACAAAGATATGGTTAGAGGTTTGTTTCACAACTGAAAAATAAAATTCTCTGTTTTAGCATTTGCTTTCCTGATATTGATTTTAGGTGAAGTACACCATAACAAGAGGTTAGAGAAATTTGTTCAATTCCTACATACAAAACAATAATGAAGGTAAGTGATACAAAGTGAACATGAACCCATAATCAATCAAATTATTTCCAGTAATTCAGAATGGAAAAAAAACCACCCTCTGATTTTGAGCTACTAATCTAACAAATCATAAAAACTTTATGTAGTAAATAGCCAGGCATAAAATAATGGCTGATGACCAGTACTAGTAAAAAGTACTAGTTTTAAATTAACTAAAAAGAAATAGGTTTTCACCTTCCAAAAAGACAACAGTCTTTATTAAAGTACAATGATCCCTATTAAAGTAACAGGAGAACTGTTGAGTAGTTGTGGTACACCAGTAACAGAATATTTATGAACACATATTGTTAATATTACCTCGGGCCCATCCAATAGCTATCATGACTAGCCAGCCATTTTTGTAATAGCTATTAGCATGTGTGACTCCACCTACTATTTTCCAAGTTCTGGTCACTTCCTTCATTCCTGCAGCCAGCAGTTGAACAGGTAAAAATGAATAGCCCTGGGAAACTAGGTCACACGGGCAAAAAAAAATAATATACCTGAAATTAAAATTGTAATATTTTAATATATGAATGGAATCACAAGAACAGAAATAAAAATCTTACCTATCAGCAATAACAATTTGTCAAAACACAACAAATGGAATTATTCACGTAAACACTGAACCTGAATTCAATAAAAACACAGATTGGGTAGGGAGTCAATTTTTTAAATCACACGAAACACATATAATCTGCCAAAAAGTCACGATCAGAGGAGAATGTAAATTTTAAACTTCTGAATACTCTATAGATGTGTGAAATATTTACTGAGTTCCTCATTTGTGCTTATACTGTTCTAGGATCTAAGTGCTGAATCCACTAACAAAGCAAATGTATAATCACTTCCAGGGATAGGGACTCCTCTAGCTACACAGTGTTTTTGTCTTCTGGGAAAATGAATTAGAGAAAACGACCTTTGGTAACTGAGCAAGGGCTAGATTTCAACCCCCACTAACTTCTTCACCTGTGCCCCTTTGTGCAGGACATAAACTGTAATCTATACAAAGATAGGTGACAGCTCATAAGAAGCCAGATTTATGTTAAGGAAAAAC
>CAUYRT010044861.1:0-36223 GCA_963574885.1 Lepilemur ruficaudatus | reverse complement strand
ACAGAGTCTCACTCTGTTGCCCGGGCTAGAGTGCTGTGGCGTCAGCCTAGCTCACAGCAACCTCAAACTCCTGGGCTCAAGCGATCCTTCTGCCTCAGCCTCCCAAGTAGCTGGGACTACAGGCATGCGCCACCATGCCCGTCTAATTTTTTCTATGTATTTTTAGTTGGCCAATTTCTTTCTTTCCATTCTTTAATAGAGACGGGGGTCTCAGTCTTGCTCAGGCTCATTTCGAACTCCTGACCTTGAGCGATCCTCCCACCTTGGCCTCCGAGAGTGCTAGGATTTCAGGCGTAAGCCACCATGCCTGGATGACCCTGTTTAGCTTTAAGAAGGTCCAGGGTGACTTTGTTTGTTTTTGAGAATAGGAACGGCTTTCTGTGAAGATTCTGAGCAGCTATTCCTCTGTTTAGAGAACCAAACAAAGTAAAAGGATCACATTAAAACAGTGTACGTTTTTATTTTGTATAAAGAAGAACTATCAAATTTGGTGGTATAATAGGAGACTGGACTGCTGAGTAAAGTTATGGGGTCTGTCATGGGGCAGTTTTACCATGAAGCTTTGTAGATAATCTCCAGCCCTGGCTATTTTCGAATTGGCATCTACCTGAACCAAGCAAAGGGCTGTAGCAGATGAATGCTGGAGGCTCTTTCTAGCTTTGAAATATAACTAGCAAATAGCAATGGGCTGCACATGGAAGATACGTTGCACAATTAAAAATCTGTTAAACAATTATTGCAGCGATGGGTCAGCCACAATGCAGGGATGAGCATTTTGGCATGCTCTGGCTGCTACACAGAACACACCATGACACCCATCAGTCAGCTTTTAACAGACAATTCCAGGTCAGCCAGACTGACTGGGTTTTTAGTGCTGATTGCATTGGATTTGCATTTGCTATTACAGAAGAAGACAACCACCAATTTTTTAGAACATAAATCAGTGTGCACGCCTTGACCCATGACTGGGGAAACAAACAAAATTTTAAAAAGTTCCCATTGAATTAACAATTCTCAGCATGGATGGGAATGTTTTCCTTATTAAATTCAGAGTGGATTCATTCTAGAAACAATTTTGGTGTAGTGGCTCTCATTTATTATAGATTACCGTCTTTCAGTGCTTGGCTGCCAAAATACTTTGGCTCCTTCTCAAGCCCCAGCAATTGCATAAATTTTTCCTCTCTTCATGCTCCAGAGCCATCAACCATATCTCTAGATATCTTTTCTTCTCATTTTATTTACTACTTTTGTCTCCAGTCCCCCGAACTTTTCTGTATACTATTTATACTGTAATATATTAATGACAGGTCACAGGCATATACTGATTCTTGTGATCTTCCCAAAACTGTATGCCTTTGTCCCTCTACTTGGTTTCTGTGTTTTCTTAATCTGTCCATATCCTCAGATATCCATCTTCTGCAGGTCCATGTTTCTCCACTTACCCACACATGGACTGGCACAGACACTTGCAAATGAAATATGTGTCTTTCGGCCAACATTATTGTCTCTGACCGGATCTAAAGGGCTTGGTTGACTGCATGAACAAAACAGAACAGCAGAAATAATAATGAGACAAGTAAAAGCAAAAACCTTGTGATTGAAATAGGCTGAAACTTTATCTCCCACATGAAAGAGAGCTGGAAGTGGAAAGTTTGGGGCTGGTAAGGCAGCTCCAGAGTTAGGCCTCAGACTCCTTCTGCCCAGCTACTCTGCTCTTCATAGCACACGGCCTCGTGGGCTGGTGGGTTGTCTCAGCTTCAGGCATCACATCCGCATTTCAGGAAGCAGGGTGGAGGAGGAGAAGGGAAAAGGGTAGACTCGCCTCCTTCAAGCAGATTTACTAGAAGTCCCACACAGCATTTCTGGTTGAGTCTCATTGGCTAGGACATAGTCCATGGCCCTTCCCAGCAGCAAGGGAGGTTGAGAAGTGTAGTCTTTTATTCCAGGTGGCAGTGTGGCCTGCCAGAAACCAGGATTCTATTATTATGGAGAAAGGAATCAATAGATAATGGACCAGACCACAAACAGTCTCTAGCACAGAGCCCAAATGTTGCTTTGGCAAAAAGAAGTTCGACCCAGATTTAGTGATTTGCAATGTCAGTGTGATGTGGACATTTCCCTTTGGTGACTGTGTTGTGTACCAGGTGCTGTGTGAAGTGCTTCCTCCCAAAATCCTCACAGAAACCTGTGAAGAAGGCGCTACTATTATGTCTCAAGGCTGAATAGTTCCATTTCATAGACGACAAACTAAGGTACATAGAGGATAAATAAAATACCCAAGCCACATAGTTAGTTCATAGTAACTTTAAAGCACTTTGGTCTTTAAAGTAAATAGTTCATAGTAAAGTTGATAATGGAACCCAAGAAGTCATACCCCTGGACATGTACTATTAACCATATTGCTACGTTGCCAGTCACGTAGCATAGGAGTGTTGCCTTTCTAAGAGTTTTCCATTATAAACCATGGCAGAACTCTCAGAGTTCTCTGATACTGCCTTTATTATCATCACATACACACACATACACACATGCACACACAGAGTCCTTGTATGTGAAAAAAAAATTAATACCTCTGCCTTCATTTGGACATGGTAGACAATTTTCAGGAGTTGCTGGAACTCTTATAATTAGTTGATGGTGACATCTTTCTTCTACCTCCTCTTTCATTTCTTAAGTGTTGTCTTTATTTTTCTGCTTACTAGAAATGTGAGACTGTATAAAGTTTGTTTTGATTAAGTTCAGTTGCTGCAGTGCATTCATTCTTGTGAAGCACTTTGTTCTTATAGTTTCTTAGGACAGTGGAGAAGAAGCCACAATTCAAGATGGTGCTGTCCATCCATTTGGTTGGGAAAATGCCATGCCACTGTGAAGCCTTGTCAGCTTAGGCGTAGGACTGATGACAGGCTCATTGCAGAAAACAAGATTAAAAGGATTTGGGGGATTGATTTTGGTCCAGAGAAACATATTTTATTGCTTTGATTATACAGGGAAATAAAGTCACAAAATTTTAGTCACTGTATAGGGACAGGTATTTGGCAAATTGTAAAAGGTACCTTAATCCTACTGAGTGTCAAATTAATGGAATGTTACCTTAAAGGAAAACTAATTTTAAAACAATCTGTGTTTTTTTTAAAAAAAAAAAAATCCGTATTTTTTTCTTAAGTCAAATATTGTATTTCCTTCATATGAAATCAAAACCTTCTAGTCAAGGGTCCATTATATAAATACTTCATGTCAGTGGATGTGAGAAATAGTCTTCTTTTGAAATAACTGATGAAGAGTGGGCAAGATTTAATGCCTTTGGAATTCATTATTATTTCAAACTGTTCTGAAGAGGGATTTTCATAGTTCTTTGTTTCCATAAGTCATCTTAGAGTTTTCCAGAAAGGACTGAAGGAAAATGGAATAAAGATACAGACAGCTTTTTAAAATGCTTATTTTAACTTGTCAAACATATGGAGAATAGAGATAATGCCATTGTGATCTTCCACGTAACCGTCATTCAACTTCGACAGTTTCCAACACGTGGCTAGTGTTGTTTCATCCCCGCCTCTACCCTCATCCGCCTTCTCTTCTATCACTGGGTTATTTTGGAGTAAATCACAGATTCTCACCTATCTGTAAATGCTTCATTATGCACCTGTCCGAACTGCATAATTTTTGTTTTTTTAAACAACAGATTCCCTGGAAAAAAGTAATAATAACATTAAGAATATGATATGTTTATTCTCTCTCCCTTTTTGTTTTTTGGGTTTTTTTTTGAGACAGAGTCTCACTCTGTTGCCCAGGCTAGAGTGGCATGGGGTCAGCTTAGCTCACAGCAACCTCAAACCCCTGGGCTCAAGCGATCCTCCTGCCTCAGCCTCCTGACCAGCTGGGACTACAGGCATGCACCACCATGCCTGGCTAATTCTTCTATTTTTAGGAGAGATGGGGTCTCGCTCTTGTTCAGGCTGGTCTCGAACTCCTGACTTCAAGCAATCCTCCCGCCTCGGCCTCCCAGAGTGCTAGGATTACAGGCATAAGCCACAGTGCCAGGCCTTCTTCTTTTTCGAAAGTTAGTGTGCTTAAATCAAGATCCCAGCAGGTTCACATATTACATTTGTTTGTTATGTCTATAATGTTCTTTTAATATATGTATGTTTTTCTTCTGTTTATTTTTCTTGGAATTTAATTATTGAAAAAATATTCTTATGGAGTATCTCATTTTGTGGATTTTTGCTGATTTGAATTACTATGGTGTCATTTATTATATTCTCAGTCCCTTGTATTTCTATAAATTGATCAGATTCGGGTTGATTTTTTTTCTTTTTGCAAGAATATTTCATAGATGGCATTGTGTACTTCCTGTTCCTATTGTATTACAATATTGTATTACATCAGGAAGAACATAATTCTTCCTATTGTATCACACTGGGAGGAACATAATGCCAAATTGTCTCCCTTTTGTAATGTTAAGATTGATCAATTTTTGTTAGATAATGTCAGCCAAATCCTTCCCTTAAAAAGTTCCTCATCAGCTTTTCACCTAACAGTTTTAGTAGCTGCTCGTGATCACCACCTAAACTGATTGTTTCACTGGAAATTGCAAAATTGAGATCGTCGAATTCTGTAATTTCTTCTTCATTAATTAACTGGAATTCTTTTTATAAAAGAACATCTTTCTCACATCAATTATTTGGTCGCCTTGAAGTACTCTTGGTATAGGAAAGGCATAGAAATGCTTGATTCTTCCCTTTGCCAATTTTCAGAATAATGAACTTATTATTCCTGAACACCTGACAAAATTGACAAATGAGCTTTTAAATTATTATTATAAGCAAATTATTTTAAACATGTTCAATATGCTAATGTTTCAAGTCTACTGCTATTGTTATTCCTTTTTATGCTCAAATTGTCCTGACTTTGTGAGAACATCTTCACCTTGGCTCCTTTCGGGACGCCCTGGTGCAGCGTGATGCTCCATGCTTATCTGTTACATTTCTTGCCCTAGATCTGGCATCAAGCCTTTCTCCAAGGTTCCTTTTAACGGAGAATGGTATTTAATCCCTGGTTTAGTTGCTGGGTTGAGCATTGTTTCTAGACCTTTCCAGTGGCCAAAGCTAGAGAAATAGTTCAGGAGTTCACACTAATACCTCTAATACAAATTTGGGTTATAGGATTTTTACTTATTTGATTTATATTTGTATCTTTTTCCTCTTTTACTGAAAACATTGGTTTCTAAATGAAGTGATATAATTATTTATTTGCTTGATATTTTAACACTATCAGAATGATGATATATTAAAACTAACATTCTGATTTCTAAGAAGAGTTTTGATTACTGGAAAAAGTTTTTTACATTTCTTATGTTGTTAGAATATGTCACACTAGGGATCCACAGCAAAATTGCTATTTTAAAGTCACTTTGAAATAACTCTTCTTTGGGGGGTTATATCACCAACTCAAAATATAGTTAAGTTTATTATTTTCTTTCAGCTTTCTTATTTTCAGAATTGATTTTTTTTTTTTTTCTTTTTGAGACAGAGTCTCACTCTGTTGCCCTGGCTAGAGTGCCATGGCGTCAGCCTAGCTCACAGCAACCTCAATCTCCTGAGCTCAAGCGATCCTTCTGCCTCAGCCTCCCAAGTAGCTGGGACTACAGGCATGTGCCACCATGCCCGGCTAATTTTTACAAATATTTTTAGTTTTCCAATTAATTTCTTTCTATTTTTAGTAGAGATGGGGTCTCGCTCTTGCTCAGGCTGGTTTCCAACTCCTGACCTTGAGTGATCCGCCCGTCTTGGCCTCCTAGAGTGCTAGGATTACAGGTGTGAGCCACCGCGCCTCGCCCAGAGTTGATTTTTAAGTTTTGATTTTTTTTATGATGATGTACATGTTTCCAGAGTAGAATCTACAAAATATTTTAAAATCTAACTTTAGACTCAGCCCTTCACCCAGTTCCCATTATGACATGAAGGTAGCCATTGTTTTCAGTTTGGGGTTTATCTTGGTATTTTTAAAATAGGCAAGTGTGTGTGTGTGTGTGTGTGTGTATTTGTAGAGTCCCTCTTTCTTACCTATATGATGGCATAATATACACTTACTATGCAACTGCTTTTTTCATTTAATAATTTATCTTTGTGATCACAGCTGCATAGTGCTCATTTTGTTGGTGTGACCTTAGTTTATTCACATTGTCTACGATCAGTGGGCATTTGGATTTTTCCTAGTCTTTTGCTGTTACAGGATTATAGCAATAAATAGCATTCTTCACCAATTAAAATTTATTTGACTAAATTTTTGATAAAGATATTTGGGTTATTTCATATCTTTCCTTCTATAAACCAAAGTGTGATAAACATTCTTGCATATGAAGCTTACTAGATTGAAAGCTTCCTGAGAGTAAAGCATTTTGTTTCTGCTATATGCATGACACAGAGCTCATCAATTTGAAGGCCTCCTAGACTTATGAATTTGTGAAGCTAAATGAGTCTTGAAAGGGACATTAGGAAAACACATTCATATTTTTGGAAAACATATACATGTGCATGTATTACTAATCTTTAAGACCAAGAAAGTAAAGATGCTTTTCTACCAAATAGATTTGTAACTATATTTTGTTTATAGGAATGTTTCTTTAAACAAGTTATTCTCAAAAAAATGCTGAACAAAATTAAAGGAAGGGAATAAGAAAGGAGTAGTATTATTTATTGGGAAGCTGCCACACCCAAATTAGTCAAACAGACCACCAAGACTAATTGAATGCCTCTTATGTGGCAAGCTGCTAAGGCAGTGGCTGAGAATAATGTTAAATAAAACACACAGCATCCCTGGCTTATGGAGCTTACTTTGTGGTGAGCAGGTGTGAGGGGGAAGGCACAGACAATGGACACACAGAGAAACATGTAGTTTAGGAAACGGATAATGGTTGGAGAGAAATCCTTGGGAAGGGGACTGCGGTGGGATTCAGAGCTCACATGGTATACAAGGTCTGTCTAGGAAGTGTCCAGCCATGTAATAGGAAAAATCCAGACATTTATTGAAGACGATATAAGATGCAAGAAACATTGTACACAGGACAATGACACCTTAGTCTCCTGCAAAGTAGGCACCTTGGGACCTCACACAGTTCTCCCAGAATCTCTTAACCTAACCTGTATGTGTTCAACATTCTCGGGTGTTCTGCTTGTTGCAGGCCTTCCGGAACATGGATCACTTTTAACAGATTCTTGACTGTATTTGAAACATTTGTGTCACACTTTTATTTGCGCTGCACACACTGCATTGTCTCCGAAAGCCTTCTGAATCATCCAAATAGTTTCTGCAGAGGAATGTTCAAGCTTCACGCAAAATTTGACTCAGATTCATTGCTCTATTCACTCAGTCATTTTGAATGTGGCAGCCACACAGTTCACATGCTCACTTAGGGGCGTCTAGCGCTCCCTGACTACAGTGAGGTCATAACTGTTCACACATGTGCATCCCAGTCCACTCTCATTGGCTGCCAGGTTATGCTCATGTCGCACTAACCGTTCTCGTTATATTAACAATGGCTGGGTACTTTCTGGACAGACCTCATATACGGCCTTAGATAGGAGTGTGGTTTGGTGGATTTGGGGATGGGAGAATAAAGTGGTTCCTTTAAGATTACATATGCTTTCCCTGGGAAGAATGCGGTGAGAATGGGTGAGGAGAGGCTACTGTAAGCTGTGAAGTAACTGATTTCAAGAATGGAAAAGCAAAGTTATTAGGGGAATGTAGTTGATACCCTTCCTGGTACTTTGCTTATGAGAGGTTATTTAACAAAAGTGGTCCTTCCAACACCCTCTGCTGAAAGAAATGTTACTGCCTAAGTTCTGGCCAAGGGTGTGAAGAACATTTTTTCCCACCCCCAACTAAGCCGGTTAGAACAGGAATTAGCACTGCACTCACTAGGCAAGCCATAGATTGCAGTGTCTAGAGGGTGGCGTTATCACCTCTGACATGGACATAAATGAACTTAAACAATCAGCTTCCTGGTCTTAGGAATTTGGAATTAGGAAACAGAGAAAATGAGGCAATTAGACAACAATGCAGAGACTGAGAGAGTGCAATGAAAGAGCCATTAGGTAGAGTTGGGTCCATGCCACGCTGCAGTAGAAGAAAGCAAAAACTATGCTTAAGCTGAAAGAATGTTCTAGGAAAAACAGAAAGGATATGGAGAAAGAGGCAGAGAAGGAAGAGTGGTGGAGAAGGGTCCTTATGGCTGCCTCATTTCCTGAGAACATTCCGGGCCCAGTTCCAATTAGCATGTTTCCTTAGAAGAAATCCACTTTTACTTGAACTAGGCTGACTGCATGTAATGGACAACTGCCATTTCCCTGTGACCAACATCTATTTTCTCTCTTTTGGCTAATGGCACACTGATTTTAGTGCAGAAAAGCTATTCTTCCTCACTGATAATCAGGTCCGTGAAACGTGGATGTGATTGACTCATTATTCATTCCATCTGTGGGCACATGACCTCTGGTCAATTGTCACGCTCTTAAAGTAATGATGGATTCAAGGAAGGCCACAGAGTGTACTAAAAGCTAGCAAAGTTCAATTTGGGGGCGTTTGTTAGAACATTTGAGAAAGCGAACCTTTGCTGTGGTTGCTGAGAAGATAGAATAAGGGCTATTTTGCTACCCATGTGAAGAGATCTAAGGACTGAGTTGAAAAGAAAACAGCACAGGCAAGAGAAGGAGAAAGCAAGACTAATCAAGATGCTGTCATATGAATCCCTGAATCTGTCAGTCCTGAAGTTGAAGAATACACTTAGGTAAAATATGGAGAGCATAGGTCCTATATCACACTCCTAAGCCACAAAGATCTTTTGGTTAGAAAAGTAATATATAAATGACAATGATAGAGATCTAGATTCACAGTCCAAAGGAGAAAATCGATATAAAATCTGAAGGAGCTCAGGAAATTTCACTCCAAAATATGACTCCTTGGTATAAAGATTATTTTAAATTAAAGGCCATTGAGATCAAAAAGCAATGGAAGGGGCTTTCCCTCTATTTACATAAACCAGACTGACCTGATCACAACATCAAAGGGGCAATTGACTTCCCTTCCTCTCCCTGTTATCTCAATATATTGCAGACTGCAACACCAGACCTAGCCCAAATTATTTCAAACACAAAACCTGTCTCTCAGGTTAATTTACAAGTCAATCTGTTTTTGCCATCCATTCATCCTCCTTTCATCCTCCCTAGCAACTTGTTTATTGCCCTAAACAGAATTACCTCTACTCCTCATTTTCCCCCTCCCCTCTAAAAGGCACATATACAAATATCTGGATCCCAGTGGGATATTGGGTAATCACTCTGTGATTCTCCCCATGCACATGGTAAATAAACCATTCTCTTATTAATCTACCTTAATTGTGAGTTGATCTTTCAAGCGAACTTTCAGGGGAAAAGCCAAGGTTCCCCTCACCCTTTCAAATCAATTGGGACCTTATCTTTCAACCTGTTCTTTCTATGGATTTTCTAGCATTTTGATTTTTTACATCCTCTAATTGCCTTCAAAATATTCCTGATTATTCCTTGCTCCTGAGTTCCTTGTTGTCCTCTTTGTTGGAGAGGATATAGGGAGGACCAGAGTTGTTTCATGGGTTCCAAAGCTTACGCATCCCTATAACTGCACGTGTTTTACACTCTGCCTCCTAACCTGAGAGTCAGAAGATCTGAGTTCCGGGTGTGATCACACCTCTGATCAGCCCTGAGAACCTGGGTAGCTGATCTGTCTTCTCTACCTTCCTACAACTTTCTTATTTGCAAAAGAGGAGTCACCAGAGCTGTGCCTCCAAGGCAGGAAGGGAGAACACCTGGTACTTGTGCTCCCATCCCCCCAGAGCACCCACCCCAGCCTGGCCTAGAAATCACTGCACCTGTCTGTAGACTGAGGTAATTCTCATGAGAGATAAATCCTGTTTCTCTTACCTGCGTTGGAGTTTCTTGAAGCCCTGAATTCTGGGATACTTCTGAAGAAGAATGCGATAAAATTTAATAGTTCAATATCTTTACCTTTTACATCCTAGAAAGTAACTTCTTCTCTTAGATAACTGGCAGCAAGCATAAAAGAAATTTAATTTTAGGACTTTTAAGTTTTGTCTAAAAGCACAATATCAGGGTATAGGCTGTATAAATACATTCTGACAGATTCTACCATTAAGTATTGCTAAAATAATCCAGTGATGCCTTTATAGTGAATAATATTCCAAATATTATTTTCTTAGGAGCCTGAAGATTTGAAACATTGGCTGGAGTGACTCCATCACCCAGGCTTAAAATATACAGTCATCTGCTCTTAGCATTGACTCAATCACCACGACCTTTGGCTACATCTGTTCTCTCAAATTATTCTTGTTGCCATCAGCCTGGTCTAGGCCCTTATTATTTTGTGCCTAGAGCATCACAAAATGGTTATAATTTGTTTGTATGACTAATTTTTTTCACTTGCTTCGTCATGTCAAACATGTTCACATTAGTATTGCTAAGACAATAGATTGTTGCAGCATCTCACTGATCAAAACCCAAACTTCATGTCTCTGCCCCATGAACCTCCATGGCTTGGTCAATACCTGCCTTTCATTCCTCTACATAAGTTTTCTGCTTAGTTTATTAGCTCATACGGTCAGCAAGTATTTATGGGGTAGTCACCCTGTAGCAGGATCTATACTATAGCTGGATACCCAACTATGAAAAAGTTACCACACCTATCATTCCAGAGCTAATGTTCTACTGGAACAGCCAGACAAGTAAACCAATAAGATACACTGAGGTGAGCTAGACCATAGGGGAGGACGTAGAGAGTTAGGGGAAACCAGACCAGACGCAACTCGCCCAGTCTTGGAAGACCCAACAAGGCTTCCTTGAGAAGATGGCGTCTCACCGGAGCCCTATAGGACAAGTAGACTGCTCTAGTCATTGGCTCTACGTATGAGAAACACCCTTCAAGGCCCAGCTCAAACTTCAGGCTGTCAAGTGCTCCCTTAACACCTGGTTGGTACCCACTGGTCCTCTCCCTGCTTTGAGCTGGTATCGCATTCATTCATTCATTCAACAAATAGTTAGTGTGTCCTGTTATGGACCAGGAGCTGTCTAGGCCCTGAGATGTAGCAGCGAATAATTAAATCCCTGCTCTCTGGAACTTACTTTCAAATGGAATGAGGCAGACAATACCAAACAAACAAAAAATATATGCTGCGTCAGGTGGTGGTAGCTCCTGTGAAGGAAAATAAAGCAGAGTAAGGATAGAGTGGAGATGCTGTTTGAGATGGGGCAAGTCTCCCCTGCTAAGGCGACATTTGAGCATACAGGATGGAGAACTGAGGGAAGAAGCTTCCAGACTGAGTGAACATTGAGTGCAAGGGTCATGAGACCAGGAGAGTGTTTGGAGTTGTAGGAATAGCACTGACTCAATATTATTCATTTGACTTTTCACTGGATATTGCCTTGATTCATAACAGACCTTTCATAAGGGTCTGAGCTACTCCTCCCACAAAGCTCCTCAATAAACAATTTTTGGTTTATTGAGGTCAAGAACTGTACCTTCAGCCTCTTCATAGTGTTGTTGTGACTCTCCTCACCCCCAATTCCCTTATGCTAAATCCAGCATCATTATGAGGCCATCAAGGGGTGTTTGTTAATTGAATGTGAAGTGGGATGTGTTCATGCTCTTGATGAATTAGGTATGCTGTAAGACACTAGTACTTTTCTTACCTGCCTGATATTAAAAGAGAACACTTCACAACCACCAAAAGAAAACTGTGGTGGAGAGTGAGGGTGCAGAAACAGAACATATCAGCAGGGAACTAATTTCAAGGGCCTCTGAGTCTGCTTCTAGGGCAAGAACTAGAAGACTTCTGGCGGTGTTTCTGCAGGTTTTAATGTAGTAGGGGTGGACTGGGAATAGGACTGGATAGATGACTCCAGAAAAAGTGATTTAGTGAATTGTAGTCTGTGGGTTGATTAAGTATTGATCAGTGACCTAGCCCAGGTCTGAAACAGCCTCAGAACTACATCGTGAATAAGCCATAAAGCAGAAGAATTGCTCACTGATTTAACTGGCAATCTCATTTGGGGATGCTGTGAAATCCTTAGGAATAAGAAGTTTAGAAGGTTTGAAAATTCACTTAAATGTTTAACTCTTTAAATATTAGTGCTCCAAATATCACGAAGGCAAATAAGCCTCCAAGAGTGCTAGGATTACAGGCATGAGCCACGAAGCCCGGCCTTGGGTCTTGTTTTATAATGTCCAGATAGGGACCTCCCTCGTGGCTCAGACATCACCATAGAAGCACTTTGTTTGGACAGTTGGGAGGTACATGACCTGAGTCTTACTGCTCACGCGGATCTCTCATGTGCCTCTCTGAAAGCTGTTTGGGGGGTCCCTAGGAGACCCGGAATCCCTCACTATCTACCTAACATACATATAAAATAAAAAATTGGTTCATGCAGTTATGGAGGTGTTGAGAAGTCAGCAAGCTGGAGATCCAGGAGAGCTGATGGAATAGTTCTTGTACTGACTGGAGACACAAGAACCAGACCGGCCTGGCCGATGGTGTAAATTTCAGTTTGAATCCAAGGTCAAAGGCAGAAGAGAACCAATGTCCCAGCTGGAAGACAGTTAGGTAGAGAGAATTCTCCCTCGCTCAGTCTTTTCTTGTATCCAGGCCTTCAGTGGATTGGATGAGGCCCATTGCAGAGAGCAATCTGCTTTACTCAGTCTACTCATTCAAATGCTAATGTCATCGAGAAACACTGTCACAGACACACCTAGAATCAGATTCGGCCAAATGTCTGGGCACCCCATGGCCTAGCCACATTGACACATAAAATTAACCATCACAGTCAGCAACACAGAAAACAATTTCACCGTTCCCTTGTTTACATAAATGAATACATAGATATGAGGAATCTGTATATCCATGGCTAAATGGTTAGGTAGATAGCCTACCCTGCTTCAGACCCTGGTATTAGAAGGTTAAGCAAATCACAAGCCTCTCTCCATGATCAAAGATGCCTGCAAGACTCTTCTTCTAGTTTATTCCCATTTTTCTTTCCCATTTCTCTCCTCACATAAGCAGGTCTTTTAATGCTTCTAAAGTGTTTTCTGTGCATGATTTTTTTTCTGATAAAGGTACTTGTAAAATACATATCATGATTTTATGTTGCATATATTTTAAATTTACTTAAATGATATTGTGGTATATATTTGCTTTCCTATTTTTTATCTTAGCACTATGTTTTAAAGATCTATCCTTGTTGCCTCATGCTAATAAGAAAAAGCCATACAGACGATCATCTATCTGGCTTACATACATTTTTCCCATCACACATTATGCACCTAGCGATTTGGTGGCAGCATTAAAAAATTTCACCTTTTAATATGACAAACATGAAAAATCATCTCTAAGCTATAAAATGTATACAACCTAATCCAAAATTATTTCACCATTTGTTCTCAAAGCTCATGTTGTCAAACAGCTTTTATTGATGATCTGTGTGTGCTACATACTTGTTTGCGTCGCAAGGGTTTCTAAGAAACCTGAGCAGGACCACGGGGCTTGGAAATCGTGGCGTCACAACTGTGTGATCTTGGGCAAGTTACTTAACCTCTCTGTGTTTCAGTTTCTTTAGCTGTAAAGTGGGGTTAAAAAGAGTACCTACTTCATGGTGTTGACATGAGGCTTTAAATGAATTAATATTTGTAAAGTACTTAGCATAGTGCCTGGCACATAGGAAGCATTATATAGGTGTTTGTGAAATGAAAGAAAAGAACATGACTTGTTCTATGAATTAGAGTCTGCTTTTCCCTTTAGAGCACTTCTCCCCTTTATCTTCCTGGGGAAAATGTTTTGGTTATGAAGAGTCACTACGTGATTATGGATAGTGGTAGTAGTATTACTCTATTATTGTATGATCTTATGTATAATCTTAACAGTTAGAATATTTTAAAACTTTATATTAAACACTCTAAGTAGCTATTAGAATTATCAGAACAAGAATCAAGAATAGAGATTCATAGATCAAAGAGGCTCATGGGCAATTAGATTAAGAAAATGAAAGGACTGTGCATTTCACATACAATATAGTAAGTTATCAAGCTAGTTAGGGCCCGCAAACCCATCCACTTTTCTTTCCCATCAGTACAGTTATGACTTCACTGTTCTCTCCTGGCCACAGAAAACAGAAATTCCCGGTGCCAGGACCGTGAAGTCAGAGCAACTAAAATAACCTTCAGGTGCTTTCTTTGTATGACCAAGTAATTTCTGGCTCGAGGCTTTAAATTTTTCTCTGCTTTTATCTTTATCACTGACGAAGATATCATTCTAGGAGCACTAATGGAATATCAGAAAAAGATGAGCATTTTCAACGGGGTTTGAAGAAATCTTTCAAATGGAAGACCAATCACGGGATGTATTTCTTAATTTAAAAATCAAGCTAAATATAATTGATCCAAACTGTTTTTCATTATAGACTGTTGCTAACTTCCTTTCTAAGAGGGTTTACAATCCCTTACTTTTCAGATTGGGTTCCCTGAGACAATGCTGGATTAACTCTGAGCTGTGAATTTTCCAAATGCTCTTGTTTAACATATAATCGATTTAAATAGAGCCATTCTACAAAATGCAAACATGGTAATTGGTGCAATTTTATTTTTTTGCGTGGAACAGCATACAAGAATATTCTGGCTTTGACTTCTGGATCTCTGTACAGTCAGAAGTCTGGCAGAATAATCACTGAAGTTCAAATTAGAGCCCCAGATGGAAACACAAACAGGGGCCACCACTGTGCCTTTTTCATGCTTGGAAGTGCAGTTCTGGACAGAAATGTGTTTCCAGTTAAAATGTAATCATTTCCAATTCCTTCTGATCACTGGATCATATTTGAAACAGCCTGAGGACTACAATTGCTTTTAATTACTACTGAATATTGATTGAAATGATCATTTCCTCCTTCTACATTTGCATTTTTATGGAACAAACAAGAATAAAATAAAGACATGATGTCTTTATATTTTCAATATATTTTGGGAAAGATCTATGTTGGATATTACACTCTTTGGGTCAGAGTTTCTTTGTGAAGATTGGATTTTCCCAACTTTCCTCACTATGAATCACAGAAAGAGTAAGGTCTACCTCATATCCTTGAATGGTCAAGTTTTGAACTTTATGTGGTGTTTTTTGTTCAGTAAGGCTCAGGAGAGTTCATACACTTCTCTGATTAAAGAATTTAAAACTATAAGACATCTTGGACAAGGTTTATTCTAACTGTACCACACTCCTACCTCCTGTACCATTTAAAAAATGAATGCCCTGAGATTGTTGAGAGGAACAAGTAAAAAAACAAAACTACTCTCTACTGCACACTAAAACTTCAGGGAATATCAATATTTGAAATTTTACATAAGTTTTGATCTTTATATATTATCAAATTGCCATAAATATTAATAACAATTGTCCCTCTCCTTAGCTGGGACCTGGGGCAAATAGCCTAAAATCCAACAGTGAAGAGTGGTACCTAAGCCCCACTCAAAATACAAGCGAATGGAAAACACAAAGATGTCACACAACCTCACATGATTTAGTCTCTTGTGTCTCCTTTCTGCACAACCCATCAAAAAATGTATGTTTTAATACTTTCTGACTATTTCAAGATTCCTATCACAAATTAGAGAAAAATGATTTAGGAAAATGATTCTGTTGTAGAAATATATGAACCACTAAAATGAATTCTGTATTTGGGTTACCCCAGGAGCCTTTGGCAATAATGAAATTTGTATATGTGTCTGGTGAGATCTCATAAAACAATATGTTTAATCAGTCCACACAATGTTAATCGATAGCATAAGCTATAGAGGCAGATATACCTAAGTGGCTCAAATCCACCTTCCTAACTCAACTTCTCTGTGCTTTTATTTTCTCACCTGATAAGTGGCTAATTATAGACCCTCTCTCAAGAGTTCTGGAAAGATTTAAACAATGTAGAATGAAGTGTTTGACACAGTACCAGAAGCATAGTCAGTCTTGAATAACAGTGATTGTTATTGTGCTTAGCTATACGGCAATATACACACAAAAAATAAACTGTTGGCTCTGCCTTCAGTAATGTTATCCTCTCACTGAGGTTTTGACATACTGCATGAAAAGTTAAATATATTGCAAACCAGAATGTGAGTGAGTCCAGTAAAAGCTTTAGACACTAGGGAAGAAGAAATTTCTATGTAATGCAGTGGTCTCATATGAATTTAAGGTAGAAAGAGGATTTGAGCTAGAGCATAAATGAAATGTAGGATTCAGATATTGAGAAAGGAGGTATGGTTCATTCCAAATATGAGTACTAGAGGGAAAATGGTCATGTACATAGGACTTTGGGGGGTATTGCTAAATCAATGACTGTGTATATACATATATATGTATACATTCGGCTAGAACAGAAGGTCATTTTTGTAAGGAAGAGTATGAGAAGTTGTGGAAAGGTAGGTTATGGACAGCTTTAATGCTCCTGGGTGTTTTTGAGTAAGGGAATAAGGTGATTAAACAACAGTTAAGGAAGATTTATTTGGTTGTGTATTGTTGGATGGACTGAAGGATCAGATGGAGGCAGGGGTATGAGATAAGAAGTAATTTATGTGTGGACTAGGATGGCAGTTGTGAGGTTGGAAAAAGAAGATAATACCAAATTAGATAATGCAGTTTATAACCATCACCTAGTGTAATCCCCCTCAACAAACCTAAAGAATAGATATCATTATTTTACCCATCTTATTGATCAGAAAGGTTAAGTAATTAGTCTGATATAACACAGCTAGAACGTAAAAATGATGGGATTTGAAGTCGGGCTTTCTGATTCCAGAATTCAAGTACTTAACCATTGTGTCATACTGCCTGCCACATATGAGACAAATGGTTCCTGGAAATAAGATGCATTGTTTCCCTCACGAAGTACAATTTCTTTTTAGATCAAATGCTAGCTTAATTAATAGTATGGAAATAAATAAAGACCAACTAAATGAGAAATGCCAAAGCTATTTATTTGGAGCTTGCTATAGTAAAGGAGTCAGCTATCCTCCCTTGCATTTTGGCAGAAACACAAAGGCAGGCGAAGGCGTGGGAAAGCTTTATGGTAGAAAGTGGGAAGGTTTCTGGTATGCCCCCCTTGGGGGCTGTTGGTCTGAGGAAGCTGTGAGCAGGCTAGCTAGAGGTGGGGCACCCTGTACAATTGGTTATGGGTGCAGATTTGACTTTCTCTGGTTGGTCATAAGTTGGAAACGGGCAAAAATTTGGGAAACTATCAGTTATGAATCATGTCCTGACCATTTTGGGCTGATTATTACAGAAGTTGTTGTTTAGCTTCCTGGATTGTCACTAGACACTATTGACACCAGCCTCCTGGGTTGTTATTGTACATAAGGGGGTTGGTTTCCTGGGCAGGTTGCTGCAGGTTGTGGGTCAGATTTCTACTTTTGTATATGTTCTGGACATTGTCTGTGTATTCAGTCTCTCAATACATTTTTAGGGCTCAATTGCCTTCAAACTCTTTAAGGTACTTTCTGATTCCAGTGAAAGAAACAATAACATCATTTAAGATATAAATGTTACAAATGTAATTGAAAATTGATTAGGGAATAAAAAATTGAAACTGAGTATTTGAGGTTTACAGCCATACAGTATTTTATCCCAGAGTCAAAAATATGCCTAATATACATGTACTTGGCTACATATTTCAACTTGGCCTTGTGCCCATTCTTTCTATACTCTCCCTTGCCCTACAGCGGGGAAGCTTGTGAACTACACTCCCCAGAATCCTTACCCAGCAAATTGTAGGTTAAATTCTCTGATGAGAGGTGTTCCTTGAAGTATAGAAAGAAAAAAAGCCATTACTCTGCCGAGGCAGCTGTGGGCAGACAGGTGGGGATTGGTAGATAGTTCCTGTGTGCTTTTTTTTTTTTTTTTTTTTTTTGAGACAGTCTCGCTCTGTTGCCCGGGCTAGAGTATTGTGGCGTCAGCTTAGCTCACAGCAACCTCAAACTCCTGGGCTGAAGCGATCCTCCTGCCTCAGCCTCCCGAGTAGCTGGGACTACAGGCATGCACCACCATGCCTGGCTAATTTTTTCTATTTTTGGTAGAGACTGGGTCTTGCTCTTGCTCAGGCCAGTCTCGAACTCCTGACCTTGAGCGATCCTCCAGCCTCGGCCTCCCAGAGTGCTGGGATTACAGGCGTTCCCGTGTGCTCTTGTCCGTAGGTTCCAAGCATCTTCTGAGAACTCTTCATTTGGTGTTTGAAGCAGTTAAACTCAATGGAGGCAGCTTTGCTGATATTCTGTCACGTCCAGTTTTCTGGGAAGTTTACAGGGGCTTCCCTCACCTTTGCTCTCCTAGTTCTTCAAATCATTTATTAAGTCTTAACTCCCAGTGCCAAACCCTATTTTGTTTATAATACCTAGAGCAATTTCTATTCTTCTGACTGAACCCTGACTGAATGAAACTCTGCAAAAAATAGGAGTATATGTATCCTCTGAGAATGTTCTGGATGAAAATAGAATGTGCTCTATTGTTAAACAGCCAAGACAATTGAGAGAAAAAAAATACATATTTTAGGTCTCATATCGACCTAGCTTCTTTAGTAGCAGTATCCTTTCTTATTTTTTTTCTTTACCTTCTCAATGTTTAGCACAAAACCTAGCACAAATTAGTCACTCAATAATGTCTGTAAAATCAAGTTGCATTAAATGAACAGATGAACAGGTAAAGAAACAGGAATTTTGAAGCAGATCAAGGCAGAAAAGCAGTTGGTCAAAAATATAAGTAGATATAAAAAAGAAAATAAAAGCGTAAGTGACAGTAAAATATTTTTATATATATACGCATATCCTGCTAAGGCCCTTCTACAAGGAGAAAATTTAGGAGCAAAGTGTTAATGAGGAACAGTCTCAGAATTATCCTGTAGTTTATTTCCGGTTGTGTTTTACCTTTAATGTTTTTTCCTCGCATTTCATCATTTCCATCGCTGTTAACTTTCTCCAAACTATTCTCAAATCCATTTGCTTTTTGTCATTTCTATTGTTACAATCTTAATCCAAGCAGTCCTTATCTTTCACAGGGACTCCTGAAGTGACCTCTGAACTGAACCCCTCCGATTCATTCTCTAGCGCTGCCCTGTCCTTAGCGTGGCCACTAGTCTGAACTGAAATCCTTCTAGTCTGAACTGAGATGTGCTGTAAGTTTAAAATACAGACTGAATTTCAAAGACTTAATATGAAAAAAGAATGTAAGATGCCTCAATAATAAAATTTTACATTGTTTACATATTGATATGATAATACTTTGAATATGTTGGGGCAAATAAAATACATCATCAAAATTAATGTGATCTATTTCTTTTTCCTTTTTAAGATGTGACTAACAGAAATTTAAAATTTTTGATATGGCTTCCAATATATTTCCATGGGACAGCTGTTGCTCTGGACAAAAATCTGTGATTGTTTTAAAACAAACAGCAGTTGCTATAATTTCCCTGCTTTAACCCTTGCACTTAGGATAAGACCAAAATTGGTGATGTTACGACATGACAGAGGCACTTTCTGACTCCCCAATCTATGTTAGATCTCCTCATCATTCCGTCTTATAGCAATGTATTTTGTCCAGTATAACACATTACAATTTTTAAGCATATTTATTAGTTTGACAAGAATAGCATAGTGCAAACACATATCACCAGACTTACTGCTCCGTAAATGCTCTTGTTAGCGTTTTTATTGGGCTCATGTAATTTCAGAGACAGAAGGAACATTAGATAACACCTAGACAAATCTCCTTGTTTTAGATATGAGGAAATTGATATAGTTTTACTTTTACTACAAAAGGGGGAAATTCTCTTTTCTATAACTTGTGTATTATAGAGTCAGTAACATTTAGACTGAGAAACTGTAAAGTTTGATACGTGAGACGAGATGATCCTTCCACATTCCTTTGAGGAATGCACGGGTTTGCCACTTACCCTGGTATTACTTAAACGAACCCACTCTGGGGCTCTACCTGTAAGGACAAGTGCGTGAGGGTGAGGCTTTACATTTCAGAGAAGCCTGGGCCATTCTCTGCTAGTTCCAAGTAATGCAAGTATTTCATTTTTTCCTAAACAATTTAAATTCTATCAAAGCAGTGAAGTCAATTGCAGATGTCTGTTATTTCTCAGCTTTGTTTGTCTGAAGAAGCTTTTAGCGGTGATTTTTGAAAGATATTTTCACTGTGTATGGGATTCTAGGTTGACAGTACTTGAAAGATGTCAATTATCTGCTTTTTTGTCTTTGTTTCTCTGTATATTGCGTGTCTGGTTTTCCTGTTTTTCTTTGGCTGCTTCCTTTTTGTTTGTTTGTTTTTTAGAGTCAGGGTCTGGCTCTGTCATCCAGACTGGAGTGTAGTGGCATGATCACAGCTCACTGTAATCTCCAACTCACAGGCTTGAGTGATTTTCCTGGCTCAGCTTCCTGAGTAGCTGGGACTGCAGGCGTGCGCCGCCACATTCAGCTAATTTTTTTTCTTTTGTAGAGATGTAATAATCTTGCTGTTGCCCAGACTGGTCTTGAACTCCTGGCTTCAAGTGATCCTTCTGCCTCAGGCTCCCAAAGTGCTGGGATTATAGGTGTGAGCCATTGTGTCTGGCTCTTTGGCTGCTTTTGAGATTGTCTCTTCATTTCTGGTTGTCAGAAATTTGATGATGATGATGATGTGACTGTCATGGTGTTCTTTATATAATATTTATTCAGCTTTGGGTTTGCTGAGCTTCTTGGATCTGTGGGTGAATAGTTTTCAGCAAATTTGGGAAATGTTTGCCATTCTTTCTTCAAATAATTTTCCTGTCCCCGTCTTATCTCCTCTAGGACTCCAATTACACATATAATAGACTACTTTATGCTGTCCTGTAGGTTATTTTCAGCCTTTTAAAAAAATCTTTATGCTTAATTTTGGATAGTTTTTGTTGCTATGTGTTGAAGTTGATTGATTTTTTTTTTTTCTTTAGCAGGGTCTAATCTGCTGTAAAAACGATACAATGAGGCTTTTCATTTCAGATAATGCCTTTTTTTTAATGTCTAGAAGTTCTATCTGGGTCTATATTATATCTTCCTCTTCTCTCATCATGATTATGTTTTATTCTACCATTTTAAACATATGGATCACATTTCCACTAGCCATTTTAATATTCTTGGATACAGAGATCAGAGTTCAAGGCGACTGGAATTTGTGGAGCAGAGGACCAGAGAAAATAGAGCTGCACAGAGGAAGAAGGGGCGGAGGTCTCCAGAAATCTGCAGAGGGTTCCCTTTGAGGCTTTCGCTCTGTTCTAATCACTACATGCATGTGAGGAACTACACAAGGCTAGAGAAAGGAAAAGCTACCAGGAAGGGCTAGGTATAACAATGTCTAGAGCTAACACAAGGCTGGGAATAGTTTGTGTTCCCACCAGCCTAAGCAAAAAGATTGTCATACACATGCAGCATTGGGAAGAATTTTTAGAAGGCCTTAGTGATGGGGCAAAATTATCCCTAGACCAAAGTCATTATAAGCATCTGGTGAGTGACACTCGTGGATGAACAAAAACACACAAAAATATGACTTTATGCTACACAGGAAGACATTTTACTCCAGCCATGTAAATAACAGCCATACCACAATTGTTAAAATAGAATTGATCCATGACGACATTAAGGTAGGGTAATAACGTTCTGAACATTGTCACCAGTTAAATTGTCTTTGGAAGGTGCTAGCAATTATCTGTATAACAAAATGTTTCTTCTAAGGGGCTTAAAAATGGAAAAAAATTTGTTGGAGGTACATGGAAAAAAAAACAGAAAAAACATCACAATTTAGTTCTGTTGGCTGCTAGTTTCCATTTCTATCGAGTGTGTAGACTGTAGGACTCCTTTTCCTTTTCAGGAACCATTTAACTAATTGGACAACTCCAGGCTCTAATTTCATTCTTGCTACTGTTCCCTTTACAGAGGCCCGTATGATATTTTACTAATGCTTATCTGCCTGCTCTCTCTTTGAAAGTAATTTCAGTTTGGTTCAAAATGTACCTGAATCTAAAATCCCTTTTCCACTCGTCCTCCCTGTTCATTACCCTCCTTCTAACCAGATGGTATTCTCGTTAATACCAACATTTAGAGTAGCCCTCTAGAGTGGATACTTGAAATTTGAGGCTCTTGTCAAATGCTAGCACTGAAGGAGGACTTAGCCTTGGGGAGGCCCTCCTCTTTCTTCTTTACCATAGAAAATGCCACAATGCAAAATGAGTTTCTATTACAATCCCATAAAAACTTTACCAGTAGTGTGTGTTTTCCATAATTAAAAATATATATACTGAGCAGTTTAAGATGAATTCCAGTAGGCTTTATAATTATTGCCCCATCCCTGCCCTCTCCTTTCCAATAGGCACATGTTTTATAGTTATTATCATGGTATAATTAAAAAGAAAGAAAGTTAAAACTAATGGGGAAATTATCTATACCTCCATGGCTTTTCCTATTTTTCAGCCCCTTACCCCTTTACAAATATTTCAGTTACTTGGACAATTGACAGACTTTGGAGGAAATTCAGTTAAATTGTATATTAACCCATTGTTATATTTTATAAGAATAGCTATTTTTAACATAAAAATTCAAACAATTTCTATCCACCAGCAACATCTAGATTCATGTATTTTATTGAGAAGGAGACTCTGTCTTGAACACCATGTATAGCTAATCTTGTTCAGTACTAGTGACTCACCTCTTATCAGCTAAACAACATCTTTTTAGATCAACAAATAAAATTGGTACAAGAAGTCTTGTAATGTCCCTGATTGTCTAGACTACGTAGGGTCAAATTTACAGATTATGCTGTATCACAGGGTAGTATCTAGGGTGCTTGAGAGATGGCCATTGTGTGTGATAACTCACAGGCCCTAAGAATTGCCATGTATTATGAACATGTACTTTGTAGACTGCTTATTGCATGTATATTTTAAAAGTCAGAACTGCAAGTAGACCTATCGCCCTGAAATTTTCAAAAACTTCAGGTTAAGTTTTAGCATGGGAGATTGTGTCCCAACTTAAAACATCTCCAGGGCTTGAAGCACGGGGATTAAACTGCTTCACGGGGATAAAAGAGAAAAGTGACCCCTATCTGTGGATCTGAAGCAGTGAAGAAGACTAAAACTAACTTGCATTATATCTTCTCCAAGTTGGAAACCATGGTTAAACACCCTATCTTTTCAATAGGAGATTTCAGGCCAACTATTTTACCATGTCATTTCTTTGCCAGGGTTTTTTTCCCCCCCTTTCAATATAGTTGTGGTTTTGGTTTTCCCATGTTCTTTTTTAAGTGAATTGTCAGCAAGATCCAGTCTCAATTACTTCACACCTGAGCACTGTTACTACTCTATTTCTCTTTACTCCATCTCATCACAAAAGACTGTAATAGCTACTGAAGTATATTTTCATCATTTGTCATTCTATCACAGCCTTCTGATGGCCTGAGGGTCTACGTGTACTACACTGATGTAGTGCCCAAGGTGCTGGTTCTGCTGTGGAACCTTTATCAATACATTCCACGAGGCAGTTACAGCCCCAGGTTTAAATGGTACCAGAACACAGGTGTGTACTCTGCTCTCCTTTTAAATATACAGCCAAACAATGTGGTACAACCGCTATAGGAATTATGCCTTCAAATAAGAAAATAAAATAAAGGTATTCTGTTTATTTTAGGGATCAGAAAGTTATAATATCTGTTAATCCGGGTCGTCCGGTGTGTAGATGCCCAGATAGGTTTAAAGAGTCAACACGATGGAATCACGGAAATGCCTGAGAGGGAGGAGGGGCAGAGAGCCGGAGAAGGCTGAGACTTCTGACCACAACCCAAGAACAGCAAATGAGAAGAGGGAGGGAAGAGCGGATGGACGTATCATATCCTAGTCTACCATGAGATCTAAGAAAAGTTCAGGAAGGCTGGCAGAGAGTCCTCAAGCCAAAGTTGGCTGTCAAAGAGGAGTCCTCTCAGGAATGGGCCTGTCTTAGCATCCCTGCTGTGCTTGGTCCTCTCCTGGGAGCAGCCCATGTGAAGAATGGCCTTGACGCAAACACAGGAATGGATTTCAGAGCACGGCAGCTGGGCTCCTCATCACGTTCTCTGCAGTTAGAGGTCTATGAGGCACATCCTTACAATGATCACAGTTACTTTCTTACAATATTAAATAGAGTTCAGGATTCAGAAATTAGTTTCATATAAAACTACAGTTGGTCCCCACACCCCAGGCTCTGGACTGGTACCAGTCCATGGCCTGTTAGGAACCAGGCTGCACAGCAGGAGGTGATTGTCAGGGTGAGGGAGCAAAGCTTCATCGGTATTTACAGCCACTCCCCATCACTCGTTTCACCACATAAGCTCCGCCTCCTGTCAGATCAGCTGTGCCATTAGATTCTCATTGGAGCACAAACCCCACTGTAAACCACACATGTGGGGTATCTAGGTTGCCTGCTCCTTATGATAATCTAATGCCTGTGATCTTAGGCAGTGATGCCAGGGCTAGGGAGCAGCTGCAAATACAGATTATCCTTAGCAGAGAGGTCAGACTGCACGATAAATGTAATGCATCCTGAAACCACCCCTGCCGCCATCCATGGAAAAATTGTCTTCCATGAAACCAGCCCCTGGTGCCAAAAGGTTGGGGACTGCTGATATAAAATATCTAAATCCACCTAATTACAAATTCTATCATAATAGGACTTTTATATTATTACTTGAAACAAGATTTGACACAATATAAAGTACAACAACTACTAGGTCTCAAAGCAACATACAGTATTTCATATGTCCAGAGCAGAGGAATTTTGTTGCCAAGTTCTCAGCCATGATCCGATTTCATTTAGACCTTGAATCTGATTAAGCTTAGCAGCTTAGGCAAAAAAAAAAAAAAAAAAAAAAAAAAAAAAAAAAAAAAAAGAAAGAAAGAAACATGTTTCTTTTTAAGACAAAAGAAATTTAACATAGGAGGCCATCTTTTTTGCTGGATGTAAACTCAAGCAAGAATTTATTCCTTACCTCCCTGTACAAAGAACACTCACTAACATAATAGGTCATATCTCCAATTATGGGTTTACAAAAGGTTCAGAAATATAGTTCAAGGAGATGATTCTTGCATTGACCTTCCTTTATGGTAGAGGACACAACATTAAACTGTAACTCATTCAAAGAATTTCTATGTCTGGCTTTGATAATATGACTCAAAACCCATACCTTCGAATATTCATGGTAATACTGGGTTACAAGTCAAAGAATTTAGAAGAGAAGATGATAAGCTTGCTTATTAGACTGGGCTAGACTTTTCCCATTATCTAATATTGTTAGGAAATCTGGCCAATCCTTGGGGATGGTGAATTCATAGCAGAATTTGTAAATAGTGTTTCCTCAAGTGTGATATGTACATAGCTCACAGTCCAGGAGATATTGGAAGATAAACCAAAATTCTTTGTTTTCATAGTTAAAATGTTACTTTAATATGTTTTAGAAAAGAATCTAGCCCATTGAAACCATGAGTTCACAGATAAGGTTAAGTAAAAATTAAGACAGATATTAAATAAATAATAGGATATTGGTAAGCAGATGAGGATGATGTAGGAGGCTAGATAATGGTCCCCAAAGTGTCCATATACTAATCTTTATACAGCAAAAGGGACATTGCAGATGTGATTAAGTCAAAGATATTAAGATGGGGAGGTTTTCCTGTATTACCTGGGTGGGTCCAGTGATCTAATCACAGGTTCTTATAAGAGAAATACAGGAGGGTCAGAGACAAAGGAGTAGGAGATGTGATGAGGGAAGCAAGAAGGTCAGAGTGATGCAAGGAAGGTGGCCACAAGCCAAGGACTGCACTTCTCCTCTAGAAGGCAAGAAGGACAAAGAACAAATTCTCCCATAAAGGCCCCAGAAGGAACCAACCCTGCCAACACATTGATTTTAGCCCCAAAGACCCATTTCATACTTCTGAACTGCAGGAAAATAAATTTGTCTTGACTTAAGCCACTAAATTTATGGTAATTTGTTGCAACACAAAGAGGAAACTAATGTTAGGGCTGGTGGAGGGTAAACAGGTGGCAAGGAAGTGGCTAAGGGTGGAGAGCGGAACCGAATTGTAGCTAGGAACCAAATTGCAGCTAGGAACTGTTCCCTGGTGGGAACATATGTAGTAAAAAGTTCCTAGTAACATTTAACTGAGCTAGATCTCATTACCATGTAATTAGCATAACATAGGTGGAGTATCCTGAAGGATTCTGGGGAAAACGCATGTGCAGAAAGGGAAACTGTTCCACAATCACTCTGTTATGTAACCTGTTACATAATCACAACAGCCAATCCTGCCGGGAGAAAGGCGGAACAAACTAGTAAGCTTACAAAAGGCGGCATGTGCACAGACTTCAGCATCTTTCTCTACTTGTGGAGACTGACCTGTACCACTCTCTCTGGAATGCATTTTCACTTTGTGTAGCTTCTTCTTTCATTCTTTCTTTTATATGATAAACTGTTTGTATAAAATTGCTCTGTGTTTGTGATCACTGTGTCATTGGCTCAATTTGATACCAGTACTCATTCTTGGCACTGGGAACCAGGGGACCAGGGAACATTGGCACAGACAGACCTAACACTGAGACAGTCATCAAATGACAGACATTTATGAAGCATTATTTTAGCAAGTGTCTGAGCGTGGGTGTTTTATGTTATTGATCAAGACAATAATGGTAAGCCACAGATGCCAGGCTTCAGTGTCATTTGTGTATTTATCATTCAACAAATATTCCTTAAAGTTCTTCATTACCCTCCAATTATCATTTCATCTGAATCTGGAGATTTGAAATCATTTATGTAATTTAGTGATAATATTCATAATAATTAATAGAATTTACTGAGCACTAAACAGATCAGGCATTGGTCTAGGAACTTTATACATATTTAATATTATCTAACCTTATGGGATAGATTCTGTTATAATCCCCATTGTTAATATGCCCTTGCTGAAGAATAGGAAGGTAAAATAACTTACTGAAGATCACATGATGATGGAGCTGGCTTTGAACCTGTAGGTCTCTGTTTGCCACTTGTTCTTTTTTTTCTTCTTTAAGTTATAGTTGAATTTATTTATTTATTGATGATTGATTGTAGAGATGGTATCTTGATATGTTTCCCAGACTGGTCTTGAATTCCTGGCCTCAAATGATCCTCCTGCCTCAGTCCACCTGAGTAGCTGGGACTACAGCCATGCACCACCACACCTGGCTTGGCATCTGGGTTTTAACCGTATTTAGGAGTCCTGGATGTTGTTTTCTCATTTCTTGCCTGACTTTGGCTTCAGTTCCCTGTTGTCAATGTTTGTTATATACTCTTAATGAAGTGATTGTTCTCTTGGCTGCAGAAGCTGATGGAAAATAAGATTGGAATAGTTCTGCCTTCATTCTGCTATCTGATAATATTAAAGCATCTTCCCATCCACCACGCTGTTTAATACTCTTCAAGCCACGTTTACTAATACTATGTTTGCTAGTAATTTTCTCAATAGGAAACTAGCTACTTCAAATATGAAATAATATCAAGTAAAAAATAGTTTTGAGTGACACTAAACAACAATTATGGAGAAGTAATAAAAATGTAAGATTCAGCTAAAATGCCATTTAATCATTTGCAGGAATTTAGGCTAGTCTGTGCTTTTACTTTTGACCTTGCTTTTTGGAAAAGTGATGCAGACTTTCTCCGTCACTGTGGAATCTTGGATAAAGCACTTGGACGCTTTATGCTTTGGGTCCAAAATTGGAGTTGGATTGGAAGAGCTCTAAGGTTTCTTTCAGTTCTTAAATTCAGCAACTCCAAAATACATATTTATTTCTTTGGGTGAAAAATAAGTCAACAGAATCCTGCCTATTAATAAGACATGGAACTCTGATTTACCACTAAATACCCCAGCCATCTCTAACAAATATGCTAGACTTCAGGGTAAGGTGAAGAGGTCATTTTATTATTAATCTTGCAGGATTTTTATGAAACATGCTCCCTTCCAGTGGGTGGGACCATTTCATTGTGGTTGGTTCAACAATCTGCCTTTCTCCTGTGAACTTTCTACCACTTGATGAAAATCAGAAACCACGTTGCCATGTATTGTTATAGCTTATTTTATACTACATATCTCCAAATACTGCCTGCTTCAGCTACATCAGTTAATATGTAACATCACTTAGCTAGTCGGCTCAGAAATGTCCAAATCAAGAATGATGAGAAGGAATGTCTGCATTAGATGTATGGTTGGACCCCAACTCTCCCAATTTTCCAAGGACTTTCCCAATTTTAGCACTAAGAGTCCTATAACCCAGGAACCCCTTAGTCCTGGGAAAACCAGGATGGTTGGTTGTACTTCCTAAGGACCCTCTAAATCCTAAGCTCTAGATCAGTGATGTCCAGAACAACTTACTTTCTGCAATTATGGAAATACTCTATATCTATACCATCCAATACAATAGCCCTATATGGCTATTGAGCACTTGAAATGTGGACAGTGCAAATGAGGAATTGAATTTCCAATTTAATTAACTGAAACTTAAGCAGCCATATGTGACAAGTGACTACCATATGGGACAGCACAGCCCTGGATGATGCCATGAAAATGATCTTCAGTGAGTTGTTGTGTGCAGCAGGCTTAAGGGAAGCACACTGGAAAATAGTATGATTGCAGACTCTACGACACTCAGCCCACCAGCTTTATGTCTTGTATCTGGTGTTATCCACTTGTATCCACTGACAAGGCAGTGTAATGAGGTTATCCAGGAAAATGGATGTGACCCATCTTTGTCACACTAGGAGGTCAAAGGATAGAATCCATGATGACTCTTAGAGAAATGTGATTTAAATTGTTTTAAGTCTGAGTTTCAGTAGGCAGGTCATCACATCCAAATGGAAACCCTCTACCCGTGGTTTTGCTACCAAAATATAAGCAGCTATGGATTTTAAGTGTATGAAGAATAAGCCCTTTTTGATTTAGCACACAGTGGTTTAGTGAAGTTAGGGATGTTAAACCAAATTAAATTCCAACTTGGAATGGGGACTGATTTAAAATTTTCCCCTTTAAGAGAAGCCGAGGGAACTGAAGTTTGCTTTATGATATCAAAGTGAGCAGTCAGCAGAGAGAAAAACATATTACATCCTAAAGAAGAAAGAATTTTCTTGAATTGCAGAATGTTGACACCCTACATCTGTCCGACATCAAAGCTGTTGGTTATAAATCTTGCAGATAACTGATCATCCCAAATCCATAAAGGCAAAAGTTGAAAGAGAACTTGGAACATCAGAAAAAGCACAAAAAACTCTACATCCCCTGAAGGAGCTGAAGCCAGTTACAGTGTGACATATATCACAGGGTTTCTGTAAGACTTGGCTGTCCATTTAAATGCTAATGTGCAATCCTGGCATATCCTAGGAATGAAAGTGCTGAAGTAGGCAGCAGCACTGGAAATTTCAGACTGTTGTTGAATATTCAGTATCCACGTGCTAAGGAGCTCAGGTAGACTTTCAAATGTCAGAGAACAAACCACGGCTCTCATTTCCGTATGCTCTGCTATGAATTCTTTGGCAACGCACCGCTTTTTAAAGAAAGCATCAGTGAAGTTTTGCATGTCCAAGTGATATTTTATTAAGTTGATCAGACAAGCAAAACAAGAGGTCACCGACTGCACTTCATACATAAAGTATTTATTAAAAGGCAAACTCAAAAGTTCTTCCTGGTTATTTTTTGTAAGTCTCAACCATCTTCAGCTGCGAGAACTGAAAATTGTTAAGCATTTAAGGCAAATTTCAAGATTTTGCTTCATTTTCTTACTCTGTATTCATCTAGCACAAGCTATATTAATATAACATCACTGAGCCAGCAATAAGCGGGCACATGGAGAGGTAGTAATAACTGTTAATGAAATTGGTGAGTGAGTTTCTAGTCAGTTATATTGGAAACTTTAATTGCTATATGGATAATTACTACAATCTCCAGAAAGAGGTTCTTGATTTTCGTTCAACACATATATAACGATCATCCTCCAGGTGTCAGGCATTAAGCTAAGTGCTAGGGATGTAATAATAATAATACTAATAATGATAGTGAACACTCGTATACTGATTGCCCTGTCACTAGCACTATGTAAATGCTTTACATATACCGCAGTCTCCCCTTATTCACCGGAGATATGTTCCAAGACCCCCAGTGGATTCCTGAAACAGTGCGTAGCACCGAACCTTAAAAATACTATGCACAAATTTCTTTTTGCTTCTTCACACTTGCACAGGCAGAAGATTCATTTTACCATAGACCTTAGCAACTTCAGCACGTGAGAACTTTTACCTTTCCATGTAAAGGAAGCACTTTATGTCTCCTCTTTGGAAATATCCGAAATGCCAGTATCACCACTCTTACACTTTGGGACCATTTTTAAGTAAAATAAGGGTTCCTGGAACACAAGCACCATGATACCGTAATGGTCAATCTGATAACTGAGGCAATGACCAAGTGGCTAAGGGGTGGGGAGTGTCTACAGTGTATAAGACTCTGGACAAAGAGAGGATTCACGTTCCAGGCAGGATGGGGTGGAACGGCTAGAGATTTCATCATGCTACTCAGAATGATGTGCAATTTAAAACTGATGAGTTGTTTATTTCTGGAAATTTCCATTTAATATTTTCAGACTGGTTGACTGCAAGTAACTGAAAGTGCAGAAAGTGAAACCATGGATAAGGAGGGACTACTGTATTAACTCATTTACTCCTAGAAGGGTGTAATCCTGTAAGTCTGTAAACACTCTTATGAGTATTTATGCATGGGGAAGCTGAGGCACAGAGATTTTGTAGCTCAACAAAATACAAATGGTAAGTGATGGAAATGGGATTCAGACTCACCAGAGTCTGATCCCCAAAGCTACACTCTTAAAACCACTATATATAGTGCCTTCATCCCACATTCCAGTGACATTTTGAACAACCCTCTATTTCAGATTACTTTAGGTATTTTTCACAACAAAAGCCTACTTCTCGTTAGATTATAAACACCTTGAGGTTTGCCCTATAGTGTGGTGACTTGCCCATATTCGATGTTCCACAAATGTTTACGGTATACGCAGTATAAGAGCAAAGGTTTTGGGGCCAGAGGAAGCTGCATTGGAGAGTCAGCTGACTGCTTCCTTGAGGCATGAGCTCAGTTTCTTTATCCACACAATGGGAATAATGGCATTATTGTAAGGATTAAACCCTAGAGCTGAGGAAAGTGAGGTCCAGTCACACTGGAACTCTGCCCATCTGAAGTCCACTCAGATGTCTTTATACAAGAGATCCTCTCTCCCTCCATCCTTTCCCTCTTTCTATTACTTTATTCAATCATTCAATATGCTTTTTATTAATAATAGTATCTACTTCGTCCCAGGCTCTGGGATAAAAATAAGGCAAGTGGAGGGGTTGCAATCCTGACTCAGTTTCTGCTAGAGCAGCAGTTCCTGGAGTGTGGACCCTGAACAAGCAGCATCAGCATCCTGTGGTGTGATGGTTCGCAGGGTGCCCAGACATTTGGCCAACTCTTACTCTGGGTGTGTCTGTGAGGATGTCTCTCGATGAGATTAACATTGGAATTGGCAGACTGAGGAAAGGCAATTGGCTTTCCTAATGTGGGTGGGCCTTTCTCAAATCAATGGAAGACCCGAATAGAACAAAAAGGCTAAGAGAGAACTTCTGCCTGACTGCTTAACCTAGAACGTAAGTCTTTTTCTGCCTCCAGACTTGAACTGAAAAATTGGCTCTTCTTAAGTTTTGAGCCCACCAGCCTTCAGACTGGCACTGACAGCATTGGCTTTCCTGGTTCTCAGGACTTTGGACATAGACTGGAACTACACTATTGGTTCTCCTAGGTCTCTAGTTTGCTGACCGCAGATCTTGGGGCTTCTCAGCTTCCATAGTTGTGCAAGCCAATTCCTTACAACATAGCTCTCTGATAACTATGTGTATCTCCTATGGGTTCTGTTTCTCTGGGAAACCCTGACTATTATACTCAGGCACTCAGCTCAGGCTCTATCTTGAGAGTGAGGCCCAGCAATCTGTGTCTTAACAAGCCCTCCAGGTGTCTCTGATTCTCACTGTAGCCTGAGAACCACTGGACTTGAGAAAGATGTTCCTGTTTGACCTCACCAGTGAGAAGGGCAGCATTTAACATCAGTAGAGTTAAACTCCTGAGACATGACTTATTTTCAGATATCACAAATGAATGTTAGTTCCCTAAACTAATTCATTCTGACAGCTCACCTTTCCTGCAATAACAATTAGCAGGCCCTGGTTGCCCAATCTCTTAATGAGCTTAGTGTTTATAAATACAAATATAAATATGCTGCATATTTGTTGTTGTTGCTCAACATATTAATAAATATATTCCAAAGACAACCTGAATCAGGTAAGAAAGCTCTCCTCAAACTCTCCAAGGACTCTAATTACTTTACTTTTAGTGGATAAGGGGCCTTATCTAAGGAAAGCAAGCTTTGGGATAATGAAGCACTTTCATACTGCATTGTGTTGGGCAGAGCCTGCCGGATTCCAGAGGGCTCCCTCCCCAGGCACCTCATGTCTATTATTCCTTCCCTATGATTAAACATGCAGGTCTGCTTTCCAGCTCTTCAAGGACACTCAGGAATTTGCATTCTGCTCTTCCACCGTGAGAACACACTCTTCTCAGCGCTGTTCACGATGCCTGTGAACCGCTAGTGGTGAATGCTTGCCATTTTTATCAAAAGTAAGATCCGTAATGAAAGCCACAGGCTTTTATTTATTTTTTTGCTTCAAGGAAGATGATCCAGAAAGTTTCATTTGTTTCCCATCTGGAGGGGCACTTGAACAGACCTTTTGTTCCAAATACGTTGTACCAGTTCTTGGTCCGTGCATGGTGTACCCACAGAGGTGAGACAGACCTTCAGTCAAACAGCATGCTCTGGAAGTCTTCACAGACAGAGCAGCAGTCTGTTTATCAGTAAATACAGACAATGAATGGATTATAACAGGTGATGAGCTATTAATCGAATAGTTTAAATGTACATATATCACCCAGAAATATTCACTGAGTGCTACTATGTTCAAGCCAGCATCTAAGACATGGTATATGGACACACACACAAACCTTATATCATAATCACTACTAAGTATATACTGAGTGCCTACTGTGTACAAGCCATGCCCTAGCCAACTGTGCACAGACACATGAGAAATAAAAAGCCATTCACTGTGTGCCTTTATATACTGAGTGCCTTTAACATGGCACTTTATGTGTATCTCATTCATTATATCCTCTCAACATCACTTTGAGACAGGCATTATTGTCACCATGTTATAGATGTGAAAGTGGTGTGCAGTGATGTTAAATAATTTGCTCAAAATCACTTATTTTGTGAAATGGAAGAATCAGATCTTAAATCGATTTCTTTCTGAATCCAAGCACTATTACCTTTTTTCTCTGCGCTTCCAATTTTTCTCTAAGTGGGAAGTCAGAACACATACATTTAAAAACCTTAATCATAATACAAATCTGCAAACGCCCAGTGGCAGGGGAGGGGTATGAAGAGTAAGTGCTAAAGAAACAGCGCCTGGTACGGGCACTGCTCTACCAAGATCCTGCTGGGTGGAACAGAAACTACACCAGGTGCTTTAACGAAGAGATTGGCCAAATGGGTAGCCTGAAAGGACTGAAAATACAGAGGGAGCTCATAGGTAACCGCAGGAAGCAGCCACCACTCCTAGACTGTGGGAACAAAGACAAAGGGCTGAAGTTATTCGAACATAAACGCTCAGAGCAGGGGCCCTGCTGCGGTGGGAGTCAGTCTTCTAGAGGGGGCACGATGACTGGCTGGTGCTGGCCATTCTGCGATGGGGTGTTGAAGCTTGTCCCGCGAAGGCCAGCGAGGAAAATCTGAAAATTGCAACCTCTGGAATAACTGCTGCGAGTGAAAAAACGTTGCTGGTGAGACGCCCCAAGGAACAGGAAGTAACAAGGATCTAAGAGGAAGCACAGGGAGGTCCAAGTCCCTTTCTCCTTCTGCCTTCCAGACTGCCTCTCGCGCCCCCTATTGGCAGGGCCTGGAATGGCTCCAGCTGGCAGAGCAGCAATGCCTGCTCCTGCAACCCAAAGTCCACCTGTAAGGGGAGGGATAGACCACGTGTTGCCCCATCTTCGCACTGATTAGTTCCTGAACTTGAGGAGAGGCCCCATGTATGCAGAGTTCAATCTCACTTATACCTTCTGCTCCATTTGATGGGACTCCACGCGTGATCTACACTCATTTTGCTCTTGTGGACTCAAATGGTAGCATTTGCCAGCCTATCTACCTGGTAGGTGGACATTTGTCAGGTTTTCCACCATGGCTTAGCCTCTAGCACATGCGTCCACTGATTTAACCCTTTTTAATTTTACTAGTTGCTCTGGATACATTTCCCTCTCTGATAGAATAGACTTCACTCCCACTTGGTACATCTTTTTGATTTCCGTCTCGCTTTACAAAGAGAAGCCCACTACTGTTTACTTTTTCTTTTTTCCATATTATTGTCTTTTGATCAGAACTGCTTCTCATTTTTTTTTTTTGTCCCAAGTTGTAGATGAAATTCCTGAAAACTAGGCCTCCAAAGGGAAGAATAATTATAGCAAAAAGAATCCTCAAGTAAAATAAATCAGTGGTTCTTCAGATTTCAGATCAGTGCTGGTCCAAGATGAAGTTTTCTCTAGCAAAAAATTAAGGCAATGTTAAGAACTAGGAGAGGTAACAAGGTATCACGGTTAAGGGCGAGGGCTGTGGATTCTTTGAATCCTGGCTCTGTGATCTTTGGGAAGTTACTTAACCTGTCTGGACCCCTTTTCTCATATACAAAATGTTGTAATAGTAATACCTATTCCACAGGGAATTTTGAGGATTTAATTAGTTATTAAACTAAGTCCTTAGTAAGCACTTAGGACAGTAAGCACCTAGTAAATACTAGATAATACTATTCTCGGACAGTTTAAGGATGCTAACTGTCCTTTCATGGGAAGGATTGACCTGTATTCAGAGATGGTATCATTCCTACTTTTTTTAAATTTAAAAATGCTTTCTCCTATGAAATGGCATTGACAGTAGATGCTGTAAAACCCTCCTAAACTATATAAAGAAATGAACAAAAGCAAAACAAGTATTTTCTCAGGGCATTTGAGTTTATAAAGTATTAATTTACTCATTCATCAAAGATATTTTGGGTGCCGCCACATGCCAGGCCCTGAGACAATGCTGGGAATACCGTGATGAGCTAGGCAGACGTGGTTTCTGTCCTCAGAGAGGTGACACCTATTAGGGCTTTTCAAATAACTTATTTCATTTTTTCCTCATCATCACCCTGGCAAAGGGTATTGCTATGATTATTACCCCTGTTTCCGAGAGAAAACTGAAGTCTCATGAAAGGAAATGACATTGTTTGCATCACACAGTACACAAAAATTTGGGTTCTTTTTGCTATAACATGATGATGCACTATCAATATATGCAGGCCTAGTTCTTCTCCCCAGGTATGACCCTCTAATCTCATAATGGAAGCCTGTGGGAAAATATGTTTAATAGACATGTATAAAGGTTCACTTTTCCAGCCGGGCACAGTGGCTCACGCCTGTAATCCCAGCACTCTGGGTGGCCGAGGCAGGAGTATCGCTCAAGGGCAGGAGTTCAAGAACAGCCTGAGCAAGAGCAAGACCCCATCTCTACTAAAAATAGAAAGGAATTAGCTGGACAACGAAAAATATATAGAAAAAATTAGCCGGGCATGGTGGTGCATGCCTGTAGTCCCAGCTACTCAGAAGGCTGAGGCAGGGGGATAGCTTGAGCCCAGGAGGTTGAGGTTGCTGTGAGCTAGGCTCATGCCACGGCACTCATTCTAGCCCGGGCAACAGAGTGAGACTGTCACACCCACACACACACACACACACACACAAATTCAGTTTTCTGGAACACATGTAGTTTGTGAAACGTGACTATGTATAGATGTGGAAGTTTTTTTCCGAATGGAACACTTGGCTCAGGAGTTTAACAATTGGATCTCTGACTCTCTCAGCACTTCTCATTTGTTGAGTGAGTAGAGGTTGTAAAAAGAATCTTTAATGCCTCAGGC
>CAUYRT010044858.1:0-11431 GCA_963574885.1 Lepilemur ruficaudatus | reverse complement strand
TACTCTTAAAACTGAATCCTTCTAAATACTAATATTACAATTTTAAAAATCACTGAAATTTCAGCAAATGGATAGTTGTGTAGAGTATTTGTGTTTTATTTTTACAATAACACAGGTGGGTTTTTTTTTTTTTTTTTTTTTTAGACAGAGTCTCACTCTGTTGCCCGGGCGGTAGAGTGCCATGGCATCAGCCTAGCTCACAGCAACCTCAAACTCCTGGGCTCAAGCGATCCTCCTGCCTCAGCCTCCTGAGTAGCTGGGACTACAGGCATGCGCCACTATGCCTGGCTAATTTTTTACATATATTTTTAGTTGTCCAATTAATTTCTTTGTATTTTATAGTAGAGACGGGGTCTCTCTCTTGCTCAGGCTGGTCTTGAACTCCTGACCTTGAGCTATCCACCCGCCTCGGCCTCCCAGAGTGCTAGGATTACAGGCGTGAGCCACCGCACCCGGCCAGTAAAAGACTACTTTTATGTAGTATTATGTTATGGAGTTTTCACAGCAATCTTAGGAGATTAGCACTCAGACGTGGTATTACCTCTTATTTTACAGAGGACATGCAGATTCGAGGTTAAATGATATACCCAATGTCATGTTTAATGGACATCCACCTTATTTCTAAGAAAGATTTGAATCCACTAAGAGTAAAGTAAGAAACAACCATGAATAAGCCCTAGAAAAGACGCTGAGCCTCTGCTGCTTTCACGTGGAGACAGCAGGAGTTACTGGCTCAGAGACTTCTAGGACCGTGTCTTCCTAGCCCCCGGCTGCTGCTTCTGTTTCCTCTGCTGTGCCTGCAGCCCTACAGCCTCCTGCCATTGGAGAGCCCCGCAGCTCAGACTCTGGCCCACTCCTCTAGTTGTGGCCGTTCCCGCAGGGGTGCGCTTAGTCTCGTGGCTGTAAATACCATCTGCGAGCTGGCAGCGTTTCTCCTCTGATCCTCATGTGCTCCATCTAGCTATCTGTTTGACACTTCTGATGTTTACTGGTCATCCAAAGCATAACATGCACAAAACCGAACTCCCGAGAACCTGCTGCTCCCAGAGACTTGCCTGTCTCCATGAAAGGCAACTCCATCCTTCCAGATACGCTGATCTAAAGCCTCAGAGTCACCCTTGGATCTTATTTTTCTCAACCCCCAGCAAATCCTGTCACCTCTACCTTCAAAATATATGTGCAGAACCTGACCCCTTTTCACTACTTCCTCCACTGCAATCCTGCTGGAAGCCATGTCACCTGTATTAGTGCGTTACTTTCCTGGCTGCTCTGGCCTGAGACTTGCTGTAGTCCATCCTCAGTCTGTTTTTGACAGAGCAGCCAGAGAACCCTGTGCTGGGATCCCTCCGTGGCTGCCTTCTCATCTGGGTAAGAGCTACAGTTGTCCCTGTGGCCTGCTGGTCTTTAATAATTGTCATCCCTCCCCCATTACTTTTCTGACTTCATCTCCTATTTCCCCCCTTGCTCCTCCAGCTTTGTGCATGCCACCTTGTTGTTCCCTTTAAAAGGGCAGGGACATTTTCCCCTGCAGAGTCTTTGTATAGACGTCATCTGCATGGCTTGCTCCCAACTGTTACCTTTGCAGGAAGGCCTTGCAGTGACCATGCTATTTAAAACCGAACCCTCCCGCCACGCCCCGTCTCTCCTTTCTGCTTTTATCCGAAGCACAGCACTTACCTCCATCCAGCATACAATGTAGTTTATTTGTGTTTTTTTCTTTTCTCTCTCTTCACCCCGCCCCATGGAAATTCCTTGGAGGTAGTGACTTTAGTTTGCTTTAATTACTGAAATAGTCCCAAGCACCTAGAATGTTGCCTGTGTCATAGTAAGCATTCAGTATAAATTGAATGAATGAATGCGATTTGGCACCTCAGCAAGGTACTGCCTGTGAAGGGCTTAACACCCCCCCAACACACATGCATGTGCACTCTGTAAATAAATACTAGCTGCTATCATTATGCTGTGTACCTTCTGTGTTTTTTTAAAGGTAAGATTTTTATGCTAACAAAAAGGCATGGAAAAAATATAGATAAGATTTTTAACTGAGTTTCTGTGTGGTCAAGGCAAAAAGGGGAATGTCATATTACATAATTCTCTTCTGAAGAAAGCACACTCCCTCTTCCGGGGAAATGTGTATCTTTTCCTGTTAATAAGTTCTAAAAGCAGTCTGTAACTCAATCCTTTGATAAAAACAATATACCAGCACAAAAAGCATCATCTTTTGTGTGATTCAACTGAGGATGACTTCTTTTCACCCTCTCCTGTCACCTGGATTATTGTTTAGCTTTCCCTTTCTTCTATTAACCACCCCTAAGCTGAGGGCAGTGACCGTGGTTTACAGAGAAGATCTTTATCTAGTGAGTGATAAAACAAGGACAAAGGTGCAGGCCTTTCCCTACGCCACAAATCCCATCTTGGTTTTTATTGAAGAACAAAAAAACCCAACAATATGAACAACTTGACCATTCCTTTTAAATTGCTTATTATTGTCCTACTCTTTCACAGAGTCCTACTTTAAAAGATTTATCAGACAACAGAATTTATTATTTAAATAAACTTTATAGGAAGTTTATTTTTCAAAATGTAAATCATAGTTTGCTGGTGTCTCAGTTTAACCTGTTAGAGAAAAAATATTCTCCATTGGAGAACCGATAACCGTTTTTTTTTTTTTTTTTGGTTATACTTACTTGAAAAGAAAAAAGGCAAGATGTTAACAGAGCATGTTCTCACTATTAAATTTACCATAGTAATAGTACATCTATTTTTTTCAGGCATCTTTTTTTTTTTTTTTTTTTTAAAGGGTCTTTTGGACTGATTTTTTTTTTTTTTTTTTTTGCTTTTTTGATTTTTTGTTATTTATTTTTCTTTATTTGCAGCAACTCCTTCCAAATGAGGCTTGGCTTTTTTTTTTTTTCCAACAGAGCTCTTATTCTTTAAACTTCCAAGGGTACCTTAGTTTTGTTTTTTTCAAGTACCTTTTTAATCTGAAAAGTAATGTATTAGTGAGCTGGTACCTATCTTTTGAAAACTGACATGTTCAGATGAGACATTTGACTTGAATTAGTCTGTGGTATGCATATTATGATCTAAAACAAGTGAAGAGAATGAAATGTACCAAATAAGACTCTGATTTTTTTTTTTTTTTTGCATTTCTTTCCTAGATGAGTTTGTGACTTTCATTTGTGGGAAAATGAGTCTGGATCCATATGTGCTTTATTTTGAAGCTAAAATGTACCATTTATATTAGAACTTGACTGTTCCAGAAGAGTTTTGTAAACATCCAGATAGGTTAGAAGTTTGGATTATGTAACAGGTTTGGTTTTTTGCCAACTGTTAATATGCGTAACCATGGAGACCATCTTTCTTAAAAGGCCTGAGTCACTTGAGGACAAAAGTTCCCTGCTGCATTATGGATGAGAGGCTTTTGTTCTTCCTGGAGCCAGAGATTCTCATAATTGTGTTTAAATGACTCCTGGAGCTGCACAGTGTACATTAATGGGAACCACAGAGAGAATCTAAACTTTAAACAATTTTTAACATACTTAGCATTTGAAAATCCTTATTAAGTACTGTATTATAAGGTGCAGGTCACTTCAAGTTGTCATTTGAGAAAAGATTTTGTTCAGAGAGCTTGGCCTTTTAAAAACAATACTGATTTGGGCCGGGCGCGGTGGCTCACACCTGTAATCCTGGCACTTTGGGAGGCCGAGGCGGGTGGATCGCTCAAGATCGGGAGTTCGAAACCAGCCTGAGCAAAAGTGAGACCCCATCTCTACTAAAAATAAAAAGAAATTAATTGGATAAATAAAAAGATATAGAAAAAATTAGCCAGGCATGGTGGCGCATGCCTTTAGTCCCAGCTACTTGGGAGGCTGAGGCAGGAGGATCGCTTGAGCCCAGGAGTTTGAGGTTGCTGTGAGCTAGGCTGACACCATGGCACTCTAGCCCAGGCAACAGAGTGAGACTCTGTCTAAAAAAAAAAAAAAAAAAAAAAAAACCAATACTGATTTGGGAAA
Organism: Lepilemur ruficaudatus; assembly: GCA_963574885.1. Taxonomy (NCBI): domain Eukaryota; kingdom Metazoa; phylum Chordata; class Mammalia; order Primates; family Lepilemuridae; genus Lepilemur; species Lepilemur ruficaudatus. The sequence goes on along the minus strand of CAUYRT010044858.1, from coordinate 7,415 downwards.
GATAGTAAAAGTAAAGTATCTTAATTTGAAAATAAACTCTCATGTCTCTATTACGGGCCAAATGACCTATTTTTGGCCAGTGTAAATATTCACTGAAACTCCATAAATTTCATTTTGAAGTGTTGTATTTATAGAAGCCCAAGAACTGTGTTTACCCTAACCTTGTTCATGACTTTATTGGCTATTATCATGAGCTCAGTATTTTTATGGCCTCTGGTAAGCTTTTTTTAAAAGAACTTTTTGTTCTGAAATAATTTCAGACTTACAGAAAAAGTACAAGGATGGCATAAATAACTTGTCTATACCTTTTTCTAGATTTACCAATTTTCAGCATTTTGCCGTATTTATTCTTTCATGTTTGCTTTGTATTCATACAGATTGTTTCTAAACCGTTTGAAAATGGATTACATGCCCCACCATACCCTGTACTCTTAATTCTCTCCAGCATGTAGTTTCTGAGAAGAAAGATATTATCTTAAAACCACAGTACAGTTTTCATATTCAAGAAATTTAGTATTGACATACTGCTTTTTAACTAGTCTGCAGTCCAGTTTTATTAATTGTTCATTGTGATTGATATGATTATCATAAGAACTAAATTTTGTTTTCAAACAGTGTTTCTACTTGTGTCTCTTTTCCTCTCTAGATCTTTTTCAGTGAGTCTGTTTCCTCTTTCCTCCTTGCCTAGTTTTATTTTTTTAAAACAGTTTTATTGTGATATAATTTGCATACCATACAGTCCACCCATTTAAAACCTACAGTTCAACTGTTTATATTAATAGTATCTTCCAGGGTTTTGTGCAACCATCACCACATTTTTTTAATTTATTTATCTATCTATCTATTTATTTATTTTTTGAGACAGAGTCTCACTCTGTTGGCTGGGCTAGAGTGCCGTGACATCAGCCTAGATCACAGCAGCCTCAAACTCCTGGGCTCGAGCGATCCTTCTGCCTCAGCCTCCCAAGTAGCTGGGACTACAGGCATGTGCCACTGTGCCCGGCTAATTTTATACATATATATATATATGTATATATTTTAGTTGTCCAGCTAATTTCTTCCTATTTTTTTAGTGGAGATGGGGTCTCGCTCTTGCTCAGGCTGCTCTTGAACTCCTGAGCTGAAATGATCCACCCACCTCGGCCTCCCAGAGTGCTAGGATTACAGGTGTGAGCCACCACGCCTGGCCAGGAACATCTTTTTGATAAAGTCAAAGATTCCTTTTTCTTACACCTTCAGTGTGTCATAATGAAGGTAAAACATTTTATAAACTTTTGACTAGGATGTGATAGCTAAATCAACTTACTTAGAATATTAATACTGCCAAATTGAAGGTACTAGTTACTAAGTAAAGAAAAATCCACAATAAGGAGATTAAATTACAGAAGACCGTAATATAACAATGTAAATTCTATTAGATGCCGTGAAAATTGAGCCATTGAAACCAACTTGAAGAATCACTATGTTGCAGTGAAAAAATGCCTCTAAGAATGCTCCATAGAATCCTTTTAGGATTTTCTGAGTTACTTTTAGTCAAAAATACATTTTTTGTAAAAGGCATTTTCGTGAGGTTATCGAGACATTGGAACCCTTGTGCATTGCTAGTAGGACTGTAAGATGGTTTAGCCACTGTGGAGAATAGTATGGTGGTTCCTAAGAAAATTAAACATAGAATCCCCATGTGATCCATCAATTTCACTTGGTGTGTACACAAGAGAATTGAAAGCGGGGACTCAAACAAGCAGTTGTATACCCATGTTCATAGCAGTATTAGTTATGATAGCCAAAAGGTGGAAGCAACCCAGGCGTCCACTGATGGATGAATGAATACTTTTGTTATTTGCTCTGTGACCTTTGAGAGAAGTATTGGATGAATGGAGAAATAAAATGTGGTATGTACCACAATGGAATCGTATTCAGCCTTAAAAAAGAAGGAAATTCTGACACTTGCTACAACATGAAGACTAAGTGAAATAAGCTGGTCAAAAAGGGGACGAATATTATGTGATTCCACTGATGAGAATTCATAGAGACAGAATAGAATGGTGGCCGCCAGGGGGTGAGAAGGGACGATGGGGAATTAGTGTTTGATGGGTGCTGAGGTTTAGTTTGAGAAGATGGAAAAAATTCTGAAGGTGGTTGGTGATGATTATTGTATAACAGTGTGGATGTACTTAATGCCACTGAACGGTGTACTCAAAAATGGTTAAGATGGTAAATTTTATAGTATGTATTCGTTACCACAAAAAATTGAAAAAAAGCGGTCACGATATTATCTTTGGACTTGAGATACTAGGCTTTGGTTTTAAATAACCTGCATCTTGCATGTGAAAACAATTAGGTTTTTCTGTTCCCTATATCTGTAGAGGGTTCTATTATAGGTAAAGGTCTAGCAGATAGGATTGTTATAAATAAGGAGTAAATCTAAGAGAAATACCATCAAAAGCTATCTCTGAACCTGTTTTCTCAGTGAGTTTTGTTATTATGAGGACATTATTCCCTGTATCAAACCCTCTGCCAGATGCTCATCCTACCTTAGTAGGATTTGGGTGTGTAGTAGAAACCCTGAACCTCTTCCTCCTGTGTGAACAAGGGAAAAGGCTTCCTGAAAAGACCTCATGCTTTTTTTTTTGTTTGTTTTTGAGACAGAGTCTCACTCTGTTGCCCTGGCTGGGGGGACCATGGCGTCAGCCTAGCTCACAGCAACCTCAAACTCCTGGGCTCAAGCGATCCTTCTGCCTCAGCCTCCTGAGTAGCTGGAACTACAAGGCATGCGCCACCATGCCCAGCTAGTTTTTTCTCTTTTTGGTAGAGACGGGGTCTCGCTCTTGTTCAGGCTGGTCTCAAATTCCTGAGCTCAAACGATCCTCCTGCCTTGGCCTCCCAGAGTGCTAGGATTAGGGCGTGAGCCACCATGCCCTGCAATCTCATGCTTTTGAAGCTTGTTTTTTCACTGTATTTTATTAAAATATTCTACAGCCTTCTGATTCTGTATTGTCATAGAATCAGATAAAAGTTTGGAATCTCTTAAATATTTTATTCTCTCAAGGAACTAATGTGAAGGTTGACTCCTCATCATTTTGCATAGGTCTTGCTGGAGGGGTTTTAAAGGTATATCTTCTCTTGTTATTCAGGTCAATCTTGGAGAAGGAGGGACCAAAGTCACTTTTTAGAGGCTTGGGTCCAAATTTGGTTGGAGTTGCACCATCAAGGTAAGCATTAAACTTTTCAACTTGCTCACTACCAGCAATATATAGTGCTAGGTCCTTTCTTACCAAAGGCTGGTACTGCTAAATGACCACTTTGTTTTTCTGTGTTGTATTTGTGTAAATGTATCTGATACAGGGAATAGTGTAGGTGTGTCTTTTAGTATGTGTGAGGAGATTCTAGTTATTGTATTCTTAAGTATGAAAATTTATTATTACCTGTAATCTACTCTAAGTAAGTGTGCTACTCTGAGTGTGGCATGTGGTCAGCAGCATTGCCATCATTGGGGAGCTTGTTAGAAATGCACACCCCAGACCAGCATCAAAATCTGCATTTTTTTCCTTTTTTTTTTTTTTTACCACGACAGACACATAACAAAAATCTGCATTTTAACAGGACCCCCAGATGATTCACATGCACTTAGAAATCTGAGGGAACTGTAAAAGCTTTTAACTTTACTTTCTATGAAGTGATAGCCTCATATTTTTGCAAGGCTTAATTCTCTTTAAAGCTTGTTAGAATATATAGAGCTATACTGTCCCAGTATGTACGGTAGCTGTTTAAATTGATTAAAAGTAAAGGTTCAGTTCCGCAGTCTCACTAGCCACGTTTCAAGTACTCGATATCCACATGTAGCTAGTCTCTGCTGTATTAGAGAGCATAGACTAAGAACATTTGCATCTTTACAGAAAGTTCTGTTTAGACAGTGCTGATGGAGGGAGGATAACTATGTATGGATATGAAAGTGAAAGAGAGAAAATAGCATATCTCTGGAAAGTAGATAAGAAACTGCTTCTAGGCCAGGCGTGGTGGCTCACGCCTGTAATCCTAGCACTCTGGGAGGCTGAGGTGGGAGGATCGTTTGAGTTCAGGAGTTCGAGACCAGCCTGAGCAAGAGTGAGACCCTGTCTCTACCAAAAATAGAAAGAAATTAATTGGCCAACTAAAATATATAGAAAAAATTAGCCGGGCATGGTGGCGCATGCCTGTAGTCCCAGCTACTCGGGAGACTGAGGTAGGAGGATCGCTTGAGCCCAGGAGTTTGAGGTTGCTGTGAGCCTGGCTGATGCCACGGCACTCTATCTAGCCCAGGCAACAAAGTGAGACTCTGTCTCAAAAAAAAAAAAAAAAAAAGAAACTGCTTCTAGAAATGACCTCCAGGGAGACAGGGGCAGGAGGACACTTACATTATTCTGTGTCATACTTGAAGAGATTTTAAAGATGATTAAATCTTAAAAAGGAGAATATTGTCTTAGACAAGGTGAAGACCAAACACTTAGAATTCTTCTAGATCTATGCTCCAGTTTAAACACATACCACCTGAGGATGTTGTAAAAATGCAGATTTTTATTAAACCCTTTTGTTCCTTTAGAATTTGATAACGTGTGTGATAATGTACTTAAAAATAGAAAGTACTAGTCCAGGAGATAATATGGGGTATGCATTATTAATAGATGGTAAATGTACTGCCTGTCTGTAGAAAATAGAATTAGAGCCATGTCTGCTTGTGGGCAGTGCTAGTACAGTAACCCTGTTAATCTGATGTAGATTACTGGCGATAGTACCCATTTAGAACAGTTAGGATTTAGGGGGAAAAGGAAGACTTTCATATTTTGTAACACAATGATAAGTAGTTAAGATCCTAAGTTGAAAAATATATTCTATGATTGGGCAATAGAAAAAAGAAGCATTTTTATTGGCATTGCTGGTGAAAGAGCAGGAAGAATCCCAAGCAGCTCCTACTCCCCATCCCAGCAAGAGAGAAGACAGCAGGGGGGAAAGTGCAGAGACAAGGGAAGATCAGAGGGTGGGGGGTGTGGCCGACTGCTCTCTGCCCGGGGAGACTGAGTGAAAACACTGTATGATGACTGTTCTGTGTGAGCCTGACTGACTCATCCAAAAACAGTTCAAATGATGTTTGACATTCTTATTTTGGTGTAAGGCAAAATATGTGTGGTATATTTTACAAATATACATTTTGAAAGTTACACTATTATTGGTGCCTAAAGGATTAACATTTTTCTAGAATGAAGAATGTAAAAGGACTTTGTCTATATAATACCAAAATGTGATTTTCCTCAATTATTTTGAACACTTCTATCATCACTAAATAATCCCTGTAGGGGCAAGCAAGAGCTTACTAAAAGTACCTGCAGCAGGTTTTCGTCTTAGCGCAGGTGCGGGCAAGCTTTGGTTACATGTCAATGTGTTTCCCGTATTATTTTCCTAACGTTTTCAGATGTTGCAAAGGGACACACGTATTTTATTGCGCCATAATGATTTCTTTATAATGTTCTCTTTGTTCTAACAGGGCTGTGTACTTTGCATGTTACTCCAAAGCCAAAGAGCAATTTAATGGCATTTTCGTGCCTAATAGCAATACTGTGCATATTTTCTCAGCTGGCTCTGCAGGTATGTTACCCTCATGAATAGAGATAGTCTCTCACTTTCCTGAAGCATGTGTTCTGCCTAACAGTTTTTCCAGGAATTAGAAGGTAGCTCCCTGGCTTTCTTAGCACCTAGAATTATTTTTCTAAAGCTTTGTGTTAGAACTGATAGAATATGAATGAGTGTTTCAGAGCAATTTGTAACTTGATTTCATTTTCTTAGACCACTAAAGCTTTTTTTCTCCCTCAAAATTTACATGTTCCATGCATGCTACAGGCGTTACGTTCTTTTAAAGGAATATTAATAGGTTTTTCATGTCTGTTTCTCTGTTAAGTTATTTTCTAAAATTAAAGCTGCTTTCTTTGCAACTCCCACGGTGTCCAGCCCACCCTGTGTGCAGTTGGCACATCTGTCCCTAACAGCTGCGCTGTCCAGTGCAGGTGCAGGGCTGGCGGGAGATTTTCAGCAGGAGCACTGACAGCTCGTGCGGCATCTATTCTCTCGAGGGAGTCATTCCACTTACTACAGAAAAGCCAAAGCAGGACTTTCTCCAGGAAGTATTGAATATTTTAGAGAATTTAAATAGGCATTATAAGCTTATAAGGTATACACACCAGTTTTGTCAGGCTTTATTACTGCAAATAAAGTATTAGCAAACCGTCTGAAAATTTATAGGTAATAATTTCTGGACCCTGAGTAGAAAATAATGTTAAAGTTGCTTCACACAAGGAAGCCATTTCTACTAAATAAGGAGCGCTGGCCAGCCACAGTGGCTCACTCCTGTAATCCCAGCACTTTGGGAGGCTGAGGCAGGAGGATCACTTCAGGCCAGGAGTTTGAGACCAGCCTGGGCAATATAGCGAGGGAAAAAAAAGTTAGCTTGGGCGTGGTGGCTTACACCGATAGTCTCAGCTACTCAAGAGGCTGAGAGATAGGAGAATCACTTGAGCCCGGGAATTCAAGGTGGCAGGGAGTTCATAGCTCACTAGCTATGATTGTGTCACTGTACTCCAGCCTGGGCAACACAGAAAGACTTTGTCTCTAAAAAATTTAAAAATAAAAAACGAGTTGCTCTGAGGAGGAAATACAGAGTTCTAAAACAGGCCAAGGTTTGCTTAATAGGCTAATAGTAAGTTAGCCATAAGTTAAAGCTGTCAATCAGTTTTTAACTTGCAGAATTAGAAGAATGCTGCTAGATAAAGCAGACCTCAAGGGAGTTACTTAAACTAGTATCTTCCCCAGTATGTAATTAATATGCTTACTCAGCACTGTGGAGGGTGTTAGATATTAGAGAAGAGGCACCATGTCTCAGACTAATACCATGGTGTTTCTTTTTTTGATTGGTCTGGAATGATTAGCAGTGTTGAGGTGGGGAAGGCTTACTAAAAAAATGGTTCCTATAAGTATGTAGTCTTAAAAATTCAATATCCTTAAATGATCAGGTTTTAGAAGTTCTAAGTGTAGATTCAGATAAGTGGAGATTTAGTTATTTCTATCCCAAGTTGGGTATAGGGTAACCATTTGGATTAGATCATCAACTTTTTTTTTTTGAGACAGAGTCTCTCTGTTGCCCGGGCTACAGTGCTGTGGTGTCAGCCTAGCTCACGGCAACCTCAAACTCCTGGGCTCAAGCGATCCTCCTGCCTCAGCCTCCCGAGTAGCTGGGACTACAGGCATGCGCTAATTTTTTCTATATATTTTTAGTTGTCCAATTAATTTCTTTCTATTTTTAGTAGAGACGGGGTCTCGCTCTTGCTCAGGCTGGTTTCAAACTCCTGACCTTTGAGCGATCTGCCCACCTCGGCCTCCCAGAGTGCTAG
>CAUYRT010044855.1:0-31517 GCA_963574885.1 Lepilemur ruficaudatus | reverse complement strand
AGCGAGACCCCGTCTCTACTATAAATAGAAAGAAATTAATTGGCCAACTTAAGATATATATATAGAAAAAAAGAGCCGAGGAATGGTGGCGCATGCCTGTAGTCCCAGCTACTTGGGAGGCTGAGGCAGAAGGATCCCTTGAGCCCAGGAGTCTGAGGTTGCTGTGAGCTAGGCTGATGCCACAGCACTCACTCTAGCCCGGGCAACAAAGTGAGACTCTGTCTCAAAAAATAAAAATAAAAAAAAGAATGTGTGTGGTCAACACGGTCTTCTTTGGAGGCCATGCTTTCTCCAGGGATGCTGCCATTATCCACAATACTTTTTATCTTCTCTTGGCACTTTCCTTCACATCCCCTCAGTCATGCCTCGTCGTCATTCTACTGGTGTGCATTTGATCTTTGGAGACAACCAAGTCATTAAGCATTATTTGGCAAATGAGATCGTTGACCACACTGAGCAACATACTTCTGGTCAGAAACAAAACGACAAGAAAATAATGAGATCAAATTTCTTGGGGAGCTCCCACTACCTTGAAGGACAAATACTGGAGAGGTTCCAAAATAGTTTTGAGTAATAAAATGTAAAACAGGAATATGTTCCCCTAGAGTGAGTATAAAAAGGGAGAACAAGCACTCTGGGAGGCCGAGGCGGGCAGATCGCTCAAGGTCAGGAATTCAAAACCAGCCTGAGCAAGAGCGAGACCCCGTCTCTACTAACAATAGAAAGAAATTAAATGGCCAACTAAAAATATATAGAAAAAATTAGCCGGGCATGGTGGCGCATGCCTGTAGTCCCAGCTACTCGGGAGGCTGAGGCAGGAGGATCGCTTGAGCCCAGGAGTTTGAGGTTGCTGGGAGCTAGGCTGACGCCACGGCACTCGAGCCCAGGCAACAGAGTGAGACTCTGTCTCAGAAAAAAAAAAAAAAGATCTCTCATCCCCTGGGCATGTAGCACTGGCCCCAGAACATTCTATGGTAATGGAAATGTTCTCTACCTGCATGTCCGATACACTAGCTGCTAACCACATTGTAGACACTGAGCATTTGAAATGTGATGGTGACTGAGGAACTGAATTTTTAATTTTATTCAATTGAAATTAATTTAAATTGAAATAGCCACATCTCTATAGTAGCTCCCATGTTGGACAGCTCAATGCTAGAGCTTTCTTCCTCTGGGCACAACGTTACCAGCTGAACAATATCACCCTTTGCACATTTAATTTTTAAACAATTACACTGAAATCAAGGCCAACAACGTATTGTTTCTAAAGTAAAAATTCAGTTTATTCATCTGTTTATGACACAGTACACGAGAGGCAAAGTGTTTCACATCATAGACGTCACTTCCAACTCCTTGGAATGTTCATTTCTTTGGCTAAAAGGAGAGACTAGACAAGAAGGCCAGGCAATGCTCGGGCTACTAAGATAAGGCTGGGGGCAATGCTAACATCCTCCTCTCGGGGACGGCCACGGGGCTGTTAGTCGCAAGCTGGTTTTCTAGACCTGTTAGCTGGAGGCGTGGCGAGCACCGTGTCCGGACGCTCACGCTGGGTCGGGCTTCAGTCGTCTCCACCGCACAGGTACAACAGCGCTTTCTGGTAGTCGCCCTTAGTGTCTTGCTACAAACGGCCCGGGAGAAAAAAGAAATGTGGTGTCAGAGAAAAGACCAAGCCCACAAGAACATAGAAGCAGCCTCAGTGTACAGCAGATCCTCTCCCACAACAAAGACGGACTCTGCAGGGCCTGCCCACACCCAAACCATTGCCAGCGGCCGTCTGGGAGTGTGGTGGGGGCAGCGGGTAGGAAGACTTTCAAGTCCCCTTACAACTGCAGGGTGGAGAGAGTGCCAGGTGCTGAGGCTTTGCACGGGTAAGTGGCCAGAGATGCTCTTACTGCAGCAAGATCCCCTTTCCTCCTCACTCTCTCCCTCCACAGAGGATGGGGTGCCTTCCTGCCTTACTCTGCTTTTCCTGGACTCTTATGGTCAAGTGGAAATAAGCTGGTGAGGTGAGGGAACAGTTGCTAAGAGTCCAACTAGTCCCTCAACTTTAAACGTGTGCCCTAATAAACCTGGGGATACCAAATCCACCTCTAAACTCATCCCTGGCAACACGGACCTGGTTTTGGAAGTTTCAGGATCTTTTTGCAAGGGGAATCGCAAAGCCTGTCTGAAATACACACAGTGGTACCCCTGTGGACGCCATCACGCCCCACGTGCAAATGTTCCATCACTCCAAAGTGGACAGAGGCTAAACCGACTGGAGAGACGGGAGTCTGAGAACTGAAGCTGTCAGGCCTATCACAGGATTTTTCAACACACAGAAATAGAATAAAGTATCTTCCAAGTGTCCTCAGGATATCAGCAAATCTTGCAGGATCATCATCATGAACACCAATTATTAATATTAATATCACTGCAGAGTAACAGATGTGGAAAATATAAAGTATTTGCCTGATTCTACAAGAGTCCAGGACAAATTGTAAATGACGCTTTCAAAATAAACCCCTGATATTCGATGACCAGCATTTCTTCCCCAGAGAATTACAGAACAGAAAATCATTTTGCCATTCTGCCATCATTTTGCCAGGCCACCTGCCCAGGGTCCCCCGGGCTCTGGATGGCAGGGCAGGCTGCGGGCCTTACCTGGATGTAGTAGTACAGGGACTTGCCGTACTTTCTCTTGAACTCAGACCTGATTTTCAACATGTCCACTTCGCTGCGGGAGATCATGATTCTCATCAGGACCTTATCACGAGTCCCCTTGCCCTGAAAGTCAAGTGGACATTCCAAGTTAAATTCACAGAGAATGTTGTCATTAAAAAAGAGTCTACAGGCTGAGCGTCCTGAATTTGGAAATCTGAATTCTGAAATGTTCCAAAATCCAGAGGTTTTTGAGTACCAACTTGACACTACATGTGGCAGATGCCACACATAGCACTTAACACAAACTTTGTTTCATGAACAAGATTATTTAAAATATTGTATAAAATACCTTTAGGCTACGTGTATAAGGTGAATATGAAACATAAATGAATTTGGTGTTTATATTATACTTGGGTCCTATCCGCAAGATATCTTATTACATGTATGGAAATATTCCAAAATCCAAAATAATCCAAAATCTGAAATACTTCTGGTCCCAAGCATTTCAGATAAGGGATACTCAGCCTGAGTAAGTTTTTTTGCATGTGGAACTGACTGAATTCTTGATGCTACAAATACAACAGTGAAATTATTTTCTTAAGAAAAATGAGCATCTTGGAATCCAAACACACGATTTAGGCAGCACAAACTTCCACTCTGTATGTTCAATAAATGTATTCTGAGAGCTGACTGCAAGGCTCGGTTCGAGAGGTCAGTGAGTTTACATATGTAACAAAAGGTCCCAGACCCTCCGGGCTTAGAGAGGACATGCCAACACGCTTTTATCCCGGCTCTGCCATTTCTGAATGGTATAAGCAGTAAGGACCACTGAGTGCACTGCCAGAGCCTCAGACCAGAGGCACCAAGAGTCACATCCAATACAGAACCCACGGGGAAGTGAGAGAGAGGCTGCACAGACAAGGGAGATGCTTCTGGAAGAAATGACAACAGCCTGGAAAACACACGGCACATTTAAGGTGTGGAAAATGGGATGGGTCTGTGGGAAGAGAGGGTCCCTTTAAGGGAGAGTTGTAGGGCTGGCCTTGGAGTGTGACAGACAGGTTCAAATCTGGCCTATGTAACCTCAAGCGAATTGAGGCTTCCTGAGCTCCAGTCTCCTCATCTGTAAAGAAGATAATCACATAAGCCTCAGAGGCTGCTTTGCAAGGATGTTAAGGCAAAAGAGTAAGTAGCACGTGTCTATTGCATAGTGGGTGCTTAATGATCTCTCCCTTCCTCACTTGTCTTTGCTTTAGGGGTGATAGGAGGAACCCACTGAAAAGCCAGAGCAGGAATCAGGCCCCTCTACCATCTCGCATTTTCCCTCTCCCATGGCACTTTATTTTTCTGCTCGCACACAAACACATCTTCACGCAGCTGAGAGACAAAGAAGATGGATTCTGGTTTTCTCACCGTCAGATACAACCACAGCTGACTAGTGTGTTCCTGCATCCAGACAGTGGGATCCCTTTCCCCATCCACTCATCAAGGAGACTTGGTTTGGGGCACAAAAGAAGAAAAGCCTAAACCTCAAAGCCTAGTGTGGAAGCGTGGGCATCTCAGCCGGCGGCCCTTACCTTCATGGAGTCGTACAGCCGGTCAGCAAAATACAGCGGCTTGTTCTGGATGCATTGGACTGCGGAGAGAAGGCAGAGCCAGGGTTACAGCCACGTGTCTCTTCTCCACCACCGGGACGGGACACCCTGACCCCTGGCCACAAACCAGAAATGACCCTGACACAACAGAAATGGGCTACAAAACAGGACAGGCTAAGGGAAATCCAGGAACCCTCTGAAATACTAAATTCCGCTGTGGGTTGGACTCTGAGGGCTACAGAAACCCAAGTGTGTATGGGTTTCCCTAACACAGCCCTCTCTTCTCCTGCTGTACCAGTGCTCCCTGGTGACAGTCTGTTCTACCAGTTTAGGCGCTTCTTCACTATTATATCCTGAAATGTATCAGTTAAGGTGCTTCAGCACTGTCCACCGAAAGCTGACATCCACCGGGGCGGGGGCCACGGTCACTCACCCAAGTTCAGGAAAGCATTCTCCAGGTCCCCTTTGACCTCCTTCTTGATGCTCTCCAACATGTCATAAGGGCTGTAGCTCTTGTACCTATCAAACACTGAGGAAAAGCGACACATAGTTATCAGATCAGAGCCACCAGTCAAAGCTGTCAATGATTACCCACACAGTTATGCACCATGATCAAAAAAACACTGAGGTTGAACACAGCATCCTAGAGGGTTGCCATGGTGACCAGAGCCAACATTGCACCAGTTTGTGCTAGAACAGCTGTACCAATGCTCCTGTCCTGAATGGCATTGCCCAGGCCAAACATTTTGATCATCTCCAACTCCCCTGAGTGGAACCCATTCCACCTGAAAGCCACAAGAAACAGTACGTAGCACCCAGTAAAGTCCACTACTTCAACAAATATGACAAGATAAAATGATCGTCAGACAAGAAGGGGCAGCAAGCTGAAGCACCCAACATGGAAACTATCTGGGGGAGACAGGGATCCAGAACGGGAGAGCGGACTCGGTGAGGGAAATGGGTGGGCCCAGGAGAGTGCCAAGTGGAAGTGAACCTTGTTCTGGCAGCCCCAGCCCCGGCGCAGACATCCACCTGGCCTCCCAAGAGCCCCTGGACACTGAGACCCCCTCGGCGCAGCGCGCACCTTTCTGCAGGTGGCAAACACTCCGCTCAGTCATGATGCTGATCCACTTGGGAACGTCGGTTCCTTTCCTCTTCACTCCAGCATCATAGAGATCCTGCAAGTACAACCAACCAGGAGAAGTTAACTACAAGATCCAGAGCAAGGGCATAAAGAACGTCACCCAGAAAACCTCAAACAGTGTACATGTTCAAAACGCCAAATGAGAAAGGATGGCTGCACTGCAGACCTGGGCAAAAACATACTATTTCGGTCAAAAGTCTTGATCACAAGCAGTCTTCCTGAGGCACGAACAGATAGAATATGAGACTGCAGATTGTCCATGAGGTCGGTGCCTGCCATAAGGTCTCCTTCCTCGAACACAAATGAAAGGACCAAGAGCTTCTGTTCATATGAAGGACATCAAATATTCAGGAAACAACGGAGCTACAAAAGGAGCCGGTACAATCTCACTTTCAGTTTCTGGAAAATTTTGGGGCTACAAGTAATGCTAACAATGGCAGGAAGAGCCGGAGGAAGAAAGGCTGATGCAAAAGCAGATAGCCGTTCAGGGATCGTCCACCATCTGGGAGTTGCAAATCACAACTTCTATCACTTTATTTAAAACCCTTCCCTACCACCTGCTAAAAGTGCTATGTGGAATACGTTGAATTTTAAAACTAAAAATGAATTTAAATGAATTTTTCTCTGCAGCTGTTATGACATGTGCTGAGATAACTGAGTAATAAGGAACATCGTCCATAGCAGTCTGAGTGAGCCTAACAAACAGTTCTCAGAGCTTATGGAACTAGAATCGGCAAAAGCACTGCTCAGCAGGAAAAGAAGGGCCTCTGCTGCCCTCCCCTCTCCCCACCAGGAGGGACAATGAGCCCTCCTGTCCCTGGCTGTGCCGTCACCATCTTCCTCTGCCTCCCCACGTCCTTGCTCCATGGGAGTGAGTGCACAGCCAACTCACACCCTGCACAGGCTGGTACTTCCACACAAGCAAAGCCTGAATGAGCACACACAAGCCAGGTATTCATCCGGTAATTAACACCAGCATTATAGGGGAATATCTTTTAATAAATATTGCTGTCAGACTGTGGCAGGTCTAAAACATGGCCCCACATTCTCTGATATTCCTCCCTTCCAAAGGTGAAGCCCAGCTCCTCTCCCACTGATTATGAGCTAGACTCGGTGACTCACTTCTAATGAAAAGTCTATGATAGAAGTGACAGTGTGTGACTCCTGGGATGAGGTCAGAAGAGGCACTGTGGTCTCCTTCACAGTGATCCATCTCTGTTGGATCACACGCTCTGGGGAAAGCCGGCTGCCATGTTGTGAGGACACTCAAGCAACCCTGCAGAGAAGCCTAGTGGAGCGATTCCAAGGTGTCCCGCCAACAGGCGTGTGGGTGGACGTCCCACCTGGCAGTAGATCCCCTGACCCAGTCAAGCCCTCAGGTGACTGGCCAACATTTTGCAGCAACCTCATAAGATACTCTGAGCCAGAACCATCCAGCTAAGCCACTCCTCAATTCCTGACCCACAGAAAGTGAGAGATGATAAATGTCTGTTGTTTTAAGCTGTAAGTTTGGGCTGATCTGTTATACAGGAATCGATTACTGCACACTTACCAGAAAACAGAAGCCCAAGGCAAAAAGCCAGCACTTACCCGGGCATCTTGGTCAATCAGTTCGTAATCAATGACTGAGCCATCCTCTGCTCTTCTACCCTGCAGAAAAAAAATTAAGAACGTCAAATCTATTTCTTTGTATATTTTAAATGGAAAATGTTTTCTCTCTAACTTATGTAAGCCACTACTTAATTTAAAATTTGTCTTCACTTTGAGATCTAGATAAGATCAAGCAATGGTAAAATAGTTAAGGCAGGGTCAGGGGGTGCTGTCCCTTGTCATTGGCCCCCTCCGTATCCAGTCCTGGGCTAAGCACCTTGAAGAACTCCCATCCTGTCCGCCCAGAAAGCTAAGAGATTGATTCCTTTTCTCAGAGAGGCTACAAGCCAGGTGGAGAAATAAGCATAGAACGAATGGAAAAACAACACGATAATCTGCAACACTAAGAAGATGTGAAGTGCAAGCGAAGGGAGAACTCAGCAGAATGTGTGAACACCAGGGCAGAGCCCGAGCTGAACCTTGCCTGGTGAGTCAGCTATGGCCAGTGAGGAGGAGGGCAAGAGCGCCATCCTGCACAAGCCGGACAGCACAGGTCGAGGCAGGGCACAGGTTGGCGAGGTGCTGCCCCTCCAGGGCAGAGCTGAGCAGGAGAGAATGGGGAATCCCAGCAAAGAAGATGAAGAGAGGGAGGGCCAGGGGGCAGAGTGCCTTTAAAGGCATTTGAGAGTCTGGACTTGATGTAGCAGAAAAGGGTTTTGAACAGGGGAGTAAAATGGTGAAAGTGTATTTCTGAAAGGTCGGTGGTTCTACCACCGGGGCAGGTGGGAGAGGAAGAGGACAGAGCCAGGGAGCTGCTGCAGTGATGGCCATGCGCATGCACAGGACGCTGCACACTGTCCGTCATTTGTCACCAGGGTTCTTTGAGAAAATAATTTCTCTTCCCTCCCCTGGCATGTAGGCACACTGGCCAGAACTTGAGATTCACAGGAGAAATGCCTTCCTCCATGTTCATGTGCTAACATTAGCAATCAGCTCTGCAAAGATCCCCCAACGCCACAAAAAGGGCTATATGGGCGAGTTCTCCTATAAGAAGTGAGAGCAGGAGAAATGAACAAGAGGGTCACTTCCCACTGGGTCCTGTGTAGCCACCAACAGAGGCAAAGTGACCTTCCCTAAGTCATGCGGTCAGGGCTGGCACATGAATCCAGGCCAGGACTTGAGAGCTGCCTACTCCTCCTCTGACTCCCACAGTCCACTTGTCCATGCGGTTTTGCGGGATAAGAAATCCTATTATACAAAAATGACAACTCTGCAGTGACAGTGCAAACCCACTGTCGAAAATGCAGCTGAATTTCTGATGCAAGCAGAGGATTTAGTTAATTCACTCCCAAGTATAAAATGAGGTATGTCAGCGGTCCCCAACTTTTTTGGCACCAGGGACTGGTTTCACGGAAGACAATTTTTCCACAGACGGGAGGGTGGGAGGGATGGTTTGGGGATGATCCAAGCACATTACACTTATTGTGCACTTTATTTCTATTATTATTACACTGGCACTTGCCACTTGCTGATGGGGTTTAGATATGAGTCTGCAAGCAATTGATTTATTATGGTCTCTGTGCAGTCAAACCTCTCTGCTAATGATAATCTGTATTTGCTGCCACTCCCCAGCACTAGCATCACCGCCTCAGCCCCACCGCAGATCATCAGGCATTGGATTCTCATAGGGAGCGTGCAACCTAGATCCCTCACATGCGCAGTTTACAGTAGGGTCCATGCTCCTATGAGAATCTAATGCCGCCGCTGATCTGAAAGGAGGTGGAGCTCTGGCAGCGATGCCAGCGATGGGGAGTAAACACAGATGTAATACATAAATACAGATGTAAACACAGATGAAGCTTCACTTGCTTGCCCACTGCTCACCTCCTGCCGTGCAGCCCAGTTCCTAACAGGCCACAGACTGGTACCGATCCATGGCCCGGGGATGGGGGACTGTAAATGTATGTGACTTGCTTGGGAGGAAGCAAGGGCAAAGAAATAAACCGGGAAGCCAACCTTTGCAAGGGCAACCATCAGCTTGCGGAAGTCTCCAGATGTGTCGGAAATAATGTCCTTCTCCAGATCGGTCTTGTACACTTGGAAAATAACACATCCAGTTTTATGCTTCCTGCCAACCACCCACCACCCCAATTACCCCTTCCCCACCAAGACTCTGAAAAGCAGAACAGCTGTGTCAGCTGGACATGTCCATGCTCCTTAACCCCACACTGAGGGCAGACCCCCCACAATGGTTTTTTACCCCCATGAAATCAGAGCCAGAGTAATTATCAGTGACAAGGGACAGACAGGGTTAGATCAAATCGGGGATCTTCAGGCCCACCTTTGATCAGTGACCTCTTTTGTAGTTAAAATACTAGTTTCCAACCTCTTGACTATAAATATTCATTTTGAACATCAAAAAATTTGGAGGGCCACACACACACATACACACAAATGTGCTTTATTATCCATTGATTGAGAGAATGCACAATGGTGAAAACTAGTAAGAATCAAATAATACTTTTAAATAAATTTGTATTTCACTATTCAAAATAGCATCTAGATTGAAATGCAGTAGCTACAGTAGAATTATAATGTTCCCAAAACAAACAAAAGATAAATGTGTGAAGTGATGGATATCCCAGTTACCCGAATTTGATCATTACACATTGTATACATGCACCAAAATATATGTACCCCCAAAATAAGCATAGCTATGGTGTATCAATTTTAAAAAGGGAAAAAATGCAGTAGCAATGTAAGTTGCATTATTTTTTCTACCCACAGCCTCCTATACTGTTTAGTGCACACAGGTCTACAGGGGTCTCTGGCAATTACTCTTCAATCATCCACAGTTCAGAGCCAGGAATCTCTTACGGAGAGACGGAACAGTGCCCAATAAATGGAGTCCCTGTATAATACTTTCTACTTCTCCTCATCAGATTTATTAAAAATAAATTTTGTTTTTTCTCTTTCCTCTCCTATCTAGCCTTTTGCAGAAGTTCTAATGGAATGTAATACTCAAAACGCAAGCCAGAAAGAGGAAACAGAGAGAGACCTTGACCATGGCCAACCTTGCCTGAACGGTCAAGGTGGCAGGCACTTCTGCATACCTACAGTCAGGGCATCTGCTTCCGAACACAAAATCAGGTAGCCATGATGGAGTCACAGAATTGGGCAGAGAGGAAGGGATCACAGAAGTAGGGATACTCACTTTCCTTGTAGACTCTGTTAATTTCCTGCAGCTCCTGGTTGGTCCTGGAGCAGATGATCTCAATGAGGGAGTCCTCATCAGTTCCCAGCCCCTGTGAACCAGGAAGAAGGAACGTCAGCGGTTAACGGCTTCCCCGCCACTAGCCTACTTCTCTGATCTCCATCAAGCATGGACCGGGTCCCTTAGCACGCTCCTTTCTCCGTTCCCCATGAAGAATCTGCACTACATTCCTCAGCACAAAGTATTGGTATTTCCTATTCCTTTAAAAAAATGCTTCCCCAGAGCACAAGCTGTTATAAAAGTGGCATGTTGGAGTTCAACTATGTTATTAATAAAAAAAAAAAGTGAACAGGAAGAGGCAGCAATGGAATGCACCACAATGTTGAAAGTGGTTGCCTTTTAGTGATGGGTTTATGAAAAGTAACTCTTTCTTCTATTGTTCTTTATTTTTCATTTTCTGTAACAACCACCCACTATTTTAATAGATGAGAATTTTCTTCATTAAACAATTCTTCTCACTAATTTAAAATAAGAGAATATAGAAAGTATATGTTGTCATCTGCAGCCAGCATCATTAGAGTAAGTCTTTTTACTAGGGAAAGGTATAGCTAAGATAAAATTTTTAGCTTCGCCTCTTTGAAATGTAAAATTGAGTTAATGTTAAAAATTTCATTCTTGTCCTTCCACTTTTGCTTGATTATTATGCACTCTTCAGGCATTTTAGGGAAGCAAAAGGAAATAATGAAGTGCCAAATAAACCTAGATACCAACACTTTATTAAGGAATAAGAATTTGATGGGTGACGTATTCAAATTTAATATATACACTTTTGAGCGTGCCAGATCGCTTGAAAGGACTCCATGAAACATGTATTTCAAAGCTGGCTTCATGATCAAAGTCAAGATTTTAATAATCAGGATTCTTTAATACTTGTCTTTCTGAATATGGAAATATCACTTTGAACTGAGTAGAATTACAACTGTTTAAAATGTAAATCAATTATAAGGTGTTAATACAATAAGAAACTTACTTATCCACATGAAAAGTGTGTTAGCTATTAATTAAACTTATTAGATTTTATATGCTCCTGAAAAAGTAGTTTGTATAATATAAGCTAAGCCTCAGGTTAATGGTTAATTTTGAATTTTATTCTTAATCTAATCTTTGAGCCAATGGCTGTTCTACCACAGTTTTTAATCATGATTTGCAGAGGTTTCAGCACAGCCCAAAATTCTTCCCTTGTTAACAAAAGGTCCACACAGCACTCTATACAAATGTTATAAAATGACTACTGAGCATCTTTGAATATTTTAGGGAGGGGCAGTTTTTCAATCTTGAAGATGCTAGAAATACAGTGTAAAAATAACTCACGCATTGGAAGAAATGCTATATCCTGACATTGTAGAATTGCAAGACAGGCAGAATAATGTAAGATTTGTTTCCTTCCATCACTGATATACCAGTGGTAATATATGAGCATCCTAATAGTGTTTCTACATCTACATTCAAAGGTGACCTTGGCAATTTCCAACACTTGGCCCAAGCTTTCCACAGATTGTCCACAATTCCTATCATAAGGGCAACTTCTACCGTAACATATGGCAGATACTGCCACTGGGATTGCCAGAAGTCAAAACAGATTTTTTTTTTTTTTTAAAAAAAAAAGCATAGTTCAGTTAATGTCACTTCAAGCTTTATGGATTTCAGAAGGGTACTCAACTGCAACAGCTAATGGAAGAGCTGGCACAAGGTCAAAGATTCAGCAGTTAAAGCACCTTTCACTGGGCCCAATTACAAGGATTACAGCAATGCCTGACAGCTCAAACAGGTCTGTTTCAAGTCACTGATACCCAGTAACAGATACTAGTAAAACCATACAAATCACGTCTAAATGGATTCTTGATGAAAATAAGATAAACCGATCTAAAGTGTTGATGGTCAGAAGAAACCTAGGAGAAGCCAGACCATGCATGCCTCCAAAGGTCCAAAGACTCAGTTTTCAGGAGTGCTATCTTTATCAAGCAGGATCATTAAATGTTGTTGACATTTTATCATTCTTAATTATACCTTCCCTGCACTACAGCTTACGTAGGAAACTCAGTGCAAGTCTGCTCAGATAAACTGAGCTAAGCAGAAGAACTGAAGGAAGAGAGAGGCTTAACAAATCTTTCAGCAGCTCTGACCTATCAAGTTCAGTTCCTGGAAATGCCCAGTGTGTGAAGCAGCCTCACTCTCGACACGCTGTCTGGGGAAAGGATGACAACTGAACTGTGACATTAGCTCTGGTGACAGGCTTACAGCTCAGTCTGTTCATAATTCAGGAACAGTGGCATCACAGAAAACACACTCGGGCTTAGAATAAAAAATCAGAAATATGGCTTCTCTCTACTGGGCAGAGGCTTTACCCCGTTTTATCAGCAGAGGGCAGTGTTAGACTATTCAAAGTGCTGCAGGCACCCACTGTGAGAAGAAGCCACACCCTCTGCTGTAACATATATCTATGTGCATGCATCTAGCATATGTATTAAAAAGTTGGTGTTTTAGGTAGGTACAAAATTCAAAGGGCTTCCAACCTGGAATTTTTACTATCTAATTTAACCTAAAATTTCATGTTCAAAATAACTTTGCAAAAGAAAAACATAAAAGATCAAATGTGCTACAAGACTTTGAACTAAACTCAGGTACCATTCATAATTGGAAGTCACCTCTTACGTGCACTATGATGTTCTAATTTTGCACGAATTTGAAACAAACCGTGGGACTGACAGGCAGAAGATCAGAGGAAGAAACACCCACGAGAGCATGGGCAGAATTTGCAAGCTTCACTTAACAAAAGCTATGTTTTTCTTTTGCCTTAATATCACAACATATCTTTTTTAAGGAGGAAGTGTAATCAAGGAAGTAGTTTTCCCAAATGGTATTCCAATTGCCCAGGTGCCGAGTAGTAGCAGCTGGTAACTGACTTCTCAGCACCATGAAATGTCTTTACAGTCTTAAAACAAGTAATTGAAATATTTTTGGTACAAATCCTGAGACTTATAGCTTCACTTCATTAAAGAAGAATGAATACAAATGAGAATGCAACAAAACTGAGAATCACTTAATTAACATTTAGAATGCTGTAATTCACAAATATTAATAGCAGACTTGACAGAGATGACATCTCACACGCGCTTACCTTCATGGAGGCTTTTAGCTCAGAAGCGTCGTACTGAGCAGGTGTCTTCAATAGGCCCAAAATCACCGTCTCCAGGTGGCCAGATAAGGCTGACTTCAGCGCTGATGCAAGTTCCTTCAGAAAAAAAGGCAATCATACAGAATACTTGGTCGGTGACAAATACTCAGTTTAAAACTGGTGAGTAAAACAAAAGTAAGAGAGGATGTGTTTGTAAAGCAGGTTGTGAGTCTTTGACCACTCTGGGGTCTCGGGACAAAGTCCCTCAATTGCATCCCCTTCAATAGACCCAGATGTTAGAAACATAAAGATTGTGCTTTGCTTTACCAAAATCACTTAAAATCCAAGCCGATTTGGCCTTCTCCCCCAGTCACTAAAAGGAAACTGGAATAGTCGCAATTCCTCAAAAAGCCGTGTGAGTGTGTAGGCGCTTTATAATCCGCTTGAAAGTGGTAACACCCGGTGCAAGCCGGAGCACCTTCCCAGGTCAAGCCCCTGCTAAGAATGGGGTGCAGAGCCTCCTCGGAAGCAGTCCTAGGGCTGCTGCTGTCCTGCAAAAGATGTTTGTGCAGCTGCTCCACATCTTTGAGGAGCCAAAGTCACCAGAAGGAACCAGAGGCCCCAACATAGCTGGAAGTGGGGTCATGAAGTTCTCCTACGCAAAACACTTCATCGAATACTGAGAAAACATCTAGTACTTGGGACGGTGATAATGGAGGTGATAGGAAACTAAAGCCCCCTAGCAACCCCCTTGAATTCCTGGCTGCACATAATTCCTTAAGGGTTCCATTGGCACCGTGAACACAAGATTTTAAGTCAGAGAACACAGATTTTAGACATATGTACATAACCCAATTCGATGTGGCTTTTGAGATACTTCCTCGGGATTAAACTTTCTATAAATCATGGGCGATGCCTGAACTCTCCTATTTTAATAATTTTCTTCTTTCTTTTCACTTTTTCCCTTCCCTTCTCTCCTTCTTTATTTCTCTCCTGCTTTGTAATAACACCCATGACATCTACAATGTTAGCCCCTAAAGGTACTTGCAGGCTAAAGGGGTGATTTGCAGCCCGCTTCAGAGACAATCATCTCGAATCACTCAGAGGCCAAGAATGTTAGCACTGACATGATCTTAGAAATCATCTGGCCCAAACCTTTCCCCACTGATTTTCTGCTGCTTCCCGATGTCCTAGGAACACATAGCACTAGGAGGGGATTTTAAAAGCAACACCTCCCAATTACAACGCCACTTTTCCAATTTGGAACTTTGAGGTTAGGTCACTCCAAACTTAGCCTGCCCCTGACACTCCCCTCTACCCATTCTCTGTTCAGACCTCAAATAGCATTCGGGCACCTACTGAGTTCCTCCACTTCTATTCTAAACTCCTTATGGGCGTTCAACTTCCTGTTTCCTATAATGTCCAGCACAGAGTTTTGCGCTTAACAAAAGAGCCAGCAATGTTTGATAAATAAAACATAACTATTCCCTCCATGGAGAAACCTGGCATCTAGCATCTGCTGGAACATGAAAGAAACATAAAATCTGACGTCTCTCCCAGCTTCCCTCCGCTTCTGCCAGCTGTGCCCGGTTCTTCATGCTCATCACCCAGGCAGCCTCTGTCCACGTCCTAAAGTACTCTGTGAGACAGGCCTTTCTCCTTTGTTTTACAAACAACTCATCTGAAACCCTAAGGTTCTGCTTCTAGGATTTCCTTCAGAAACAATCTCAAATAGTTTGTGTCTTTTTGCAAAAGATGACAATTCTCCTTGGCCCAGGGCTGAGAGTCAAGAATGAGCAGGATGGTGAGCTGTGCCCAGCACACAGCAAAGCCTGTGAGGTCCCTGAACCTCATCATGACTCTGGTAATATCTTCCCTCCAAAAGGGTATGTGAGAGCTTTGTTCTCCATCTGTCCAATTTGAAACCAAGCTCCAGGCTTCTCTGTTTCCGTGCATACTTGTGTATACAGACCCAAGTGTATTCCAAGACCATATTCTGTGAGTGACAGCTGAAGGATCAATTTCTTGCCTACCATTCAAAGAGCTGGGCCTCCTACTACAATAGGAACTTGGCTCTCCCAGCTCACTAATCCTTTTGGGAAGCTGGAGAAATAAAACACTTCCCTCTGTGCCTCACTAAGGAAGATTAATATAAGTCTACTAGAAAAAGAATTTTAATGCACATGAGATGAAAGAAGCCAGATGCTTTCCTATTTATGTCCTTTTCAACTGTTCTGGAGGGCAGGGGAGAGCACTACGGCAAGGCTTGACCTGCAACTCCCAGGCCCCTGCTGGTGACGTCAACCCCAAGGGCAGAGCCGTCTCTTCCAGAAAGCTTCCAGCTCACCTCTGCCGTGGCTATGAGTGAAAAGCCATAAGTCAAATGGGAGCTGCAGGAAGCCACACTTACTGCACCATCCAAGAATAAATCAAAAGCTTTTAATAGCAGGAAGTTAAAAATAAAGCAGCACATCCTTAAAAATAAAATTTCCTAACACTGCGACAAAATAAAGGATGAACAAGTGCCGGTTGTTTCTTAACCACTAGCGGACAAGCAAAGGAAAAAGGACACAAAGTGCTTTTTAAATAGCAGGAGCGTGGCGTGTTGAAGACAGCCTTGTAGACCAAATGCACTACCAACTAAGCCCATTTGTTGCAGAATGCTTAAGAATCGAAGTAGATATTTTAACAATGAGAGGAGCCCGTTAGGATCAGTCCTCAATGGAGGCTAATGTCCTAAGATTAAATTAGAAACATCTTATCAAGAGCCACCAGAGGTCATAAAGATGAAATGAGTTATTATGTGTAAAGAATTGAGCACACTGGCACAAAGTAAGCACTCAACTAATGGCACCTATTGTTGTTGTTGTTATTCCCCATCCCTTTCTAAGTTTCTATTCCCAGAACTGCTCCCTCCATGTAGTCTGGGTTGGAAGAGGGGGTTGTCTGCACAAATGAGCTCCCAAGCACCTTGGAAGCTTGGGTACCCAAGGGTTCCAGAAGGCTTTTGCTGGTGAGAACCACAACTCGTGAAAAGCAAAAGCAATGTCTGAGTAAATTCAATTCAGCAAGGAATTTCCTTCATCCCTGAAAATGTGTGTACCTTTTTGGTCCTTCTCTGGTAGGCGAAGGCAATGTCCTGTCTCTGTGCATTGCTGCGGTTGGTCAAAATGTTGACGATGGTGACCTCATCCACACCTACGGAAATACAAGTTGTGAACAGTTACGCAACTATCTGGTCTAGTACTTTGGGCCTCACATAGAAGGTTTTAAGCAGAGTTTTTCAAACTAACATTTATATACTCTTTCCAAACTGAAATACCAAGACACCAAGATTTGTTCTCTTTCGTCAGCACCCTCTATCCAGCGTGCACAACCTCCTTCCTTTTTTTCCACCGAGAGCCTCAAACCTCAAGCTTTATTAAATGGACCTTTTAAATATTTGTATTTTAAAAAACTATTTTATTCATAAATTGGTTTCTGAAATCAACAGTAGGAGGTGCATTTGTGGGGCTTTGGCAGTCAGATGGAACAAGAAAGATTTAGGAGGATTTTAAATGAAGGTCCCCAAATTGCCATTTAACTGAGGATTTAACAGACGGTAACTGCAAACTGAATTAATAGAGACAATTATTTATATTTATTGCAGGATTACAGCTATTTAAGCAGCTAGGTATAATTTCTATAATTATAGAAACTCATGACAAATGAGTCAGATTTAATATGGCAGTTGTATTTTAATAGCATAATTGATTAATACAATCATATTTATTGAAGACTAAATCGTTTTGTATGGAAAATAAACGTTCCACTGCTTTTTAATCTTCAATAGGCAATTTTAATAATCAATTTTATAACTTTATTAAAAAGAATAAGTGTTTTAATCTAAATTAAATCTAAATTGGGAGTTTTGAAGTGCCACCAAAATATTTTAGTACCTATTTTAATTGGAACATGTGTATTTACAAAGATAAGCAATGCCTTCTGGTATCTGAAAGTTTCCAATTTTATATCAGAAATACTCCTCGCATGCCATTTAAAACTTAAGAAAGCACAATTTTAAGAATTCAGAATATGAAAGGTCTCTTTCCTGACTGATTATGAACTTTGTTTAATGAAAGGAAGAGTCTTTGCCATAACTGGATAGGTAATTCCTGGGGGACAGAGAGGAGCTGCCAAGCGCACAAGGTCACTTGGAAACCACAAGCGGCTTGGCCTGAATCAGCGAGTCCAGAAGAAACAGAAAGGTCAGAGGCAAAGGCAAAGAGAAGACAAACACAGGAGGTATCCTGAATTCTCAAGTGTGTTTGAGAGATCGAAAAGCGTAAAGTTAGAATCCGGGGTTATAAAAATAAATAATATTTTAAAAAATTTATATACTCATTTCAAAGCGAGTTCATACCAGTATGTTGTTTGTCTTAGCTGCAGCATCTATAACTTAAGCTCTGATTTTTAGAGTAGTCAATGTAAACGTGGAGACTCTATTGCTGTATATGAGATTCAGCTTCAGAGACGCTTATTTCAGTATTGTATATAATACTGAAAAAAATACAGGGAAGAAGAAAAACCTATGTCCAGTAAGAGACTAATCAAAGATTCTTTTGTCCACATGATGGGATACTATGCAGTCATTTAAAATGATGGCATAGCAGTATTAATTGATATAGAAAAATATTCACAACATATGTACCGTTAAGTAAAAACATACCGGTTGCCAGGAGGTATGCCCAGTATACCCTGCCTTTTGTAAAATGCATATATGCATCATACATGCCCATATAAGAAAAGATCAGAAGCCTTCATATCAAAATTTTAATAGTGATCACCTGAGTGGTGGAGTTATGGGTAACTTAAAATTTTCTTTCTTTTGATTATCTATGCTTTCGAAGTTCACCGTAATGACCATAAAAATGGTTTTTTAAATACATAGTGATTGGCATGCAGTCATTGATCTAGAATCAACTAGCAACTTCGTTTCAAGAGATTCCCAGTGTGGTTCTAAACGCTTTAGTTAGAAGAAAACACAGCATGCACAACAATTAGGAATTTACATCTATATAATTCTCTTCGGTTTCCAAACATCCTAACACAAACCATCTTATTTAATCCTCACAACAATCAAGTGGGGATAGCTACTTCTCTTTCTGTTTTATGACTGGAGAGTCTGCAGCTCAGAGATAGTGGCCTAGCTCTGCATGCGCTGCCTGTGCAAACATTTGTCCTCCGGGGTCTCAGTTTCCACATCTGTGCAAGTAAGGGGCTTGGACAATGCCCTCCAGTTCTGCTTCCACAAAACACTAACAGATATCATTGAGCGTTAACTTATGTTTAGCTTCAGCTGGGTATGGGCAGGATAGATTTATGGGCAGACTCTGCAGTGGACGGGTGTCTGGACTCATCTGCATGCATGCCTCCCCACACCTGTGGTCACCCGCTTGTGCTCTCTCTTGCTCTGATTTTATATTAGGAAATCCACTTGTTTATTACTGTGTTTTTGCCTTATACTTAACTTTATTACCCCCATCTGAAAATGCTGAAGAACCACACAATATACAATCCTACCCTCTAGCTTCAATTCTAATATTTCCTGAAATCAGGTTAGGGGCCCGCTGACCTGAATGCATACCAAGAACACTGACCCATGACACATAGTTCTCTCTGGGAAACACATGCACAGTCTGTGTTTGTGTCAGAATGTGGTCCTTGGCCCACTTGCATTCAAATCACATGCAGCAATTATTAAAAACACAGTCCCGTGGACCCCGCCTGAGATCTGCTGATGACTCTCTAGGACTTGAGACTCAGGCCACAGCATTTCAACAAGCTCCGTGGTAATTCCCTATCTGAGAATCACCCACAGAGATGGACAACCAGGGGCGGGAAATGGAAAGGTCTTTAGCAATCTGCCTACGTACAAGGCTTTTATGCCACTTCTACCAACTGCTTCTTTGAGGTACAGGGCTGACTACAATTTTAGGGAAAGAAATGCTTACCTTTGTTCAAACAACCTAGGTAAGAAATAACATCTAAAAAGGGTTCATTCCACAAACTGCAGTGCAGTCCTACACCCTTAGTCAATGAAACAGCTTTTTGCCTTTCTTTCTATAGCAGCTCAATGTCCAGGCAGCAGAGCTGGAGTTCAATCTAATTACTGGAAATCCTTGTAAAAAGTCTGGGTGGTTCACCTGAATCTCATCTAGGAGGCAGCAACAACTATACGTCTGAAGGAATCTAAATGCATTTTACCTAAATTATTTACCAGGTAAATAGCCTGCTGAGATGCAGTATCTAACGTGCTGGGTCTTTACAAGTGAACAATCTTACGCATTACACAAATGCTAATGCCGTGACTACAAAGAAAGAAATGGAGGCTATTTCTGCAAGTGGGAGACTCCTCTCCCACCACCCAGACCCAAGAACCTCACCTGCATCAGCTAATTCTCCCACACCATTGTCTGCATGTTGCAATTGAATCGGAAAGAGGAAAAAATCATGGAGCCCACCATCAATGGCCTAGTCAAAGCCACTTAAGGCGTGTCCTACGCTCTAACACCAAATACATAAATCTGCCAGTGGGCTAGAACCATCTTATCGTTAGAACACTGCTGCTTCCTCTCGACCTGCTATCGTAATTGGTGAGGCAGTTTATTCCTGCGGAAAATAGCTCAGTACAGGTTGAGGCTGCGAGGGTCATCCGGTTACTCACCATTTCTGCCCAGGATGCAGCTGAAGGATGAGGACGGAACACTCGCTACCTATGTCAGCACAATCAGCACCGACAACTCACAGCCAGTGCCAGGACGCTAGGAAAGCTCTCGATTGCCCGGGAGATGGGGCTCTGCCTCTCTGGGTTTGTACTTTCTGACCTCTCACGTTCCAATGCTTAAGGAAGTGTTTGTGGAAGGGCCCAGGGTCTAAAAGAAACTGTGTGTGTGTGAGAGACAGGGGCACATAAAGAAGAAATGGCAAAGCTGAATAATGTTTCTTTTTCCATCCCATTCCTCTTGCATCGGATGCAGGCGGTCACCAAGCAAGCAAAGCTCACACCGGGAAGAGTGGTGTGGCTGGGGCAGACCCCACCCAGTATGGGTGACAACATGATAAATTCTGTGATCCAGGCATATTTTTTAAAATTTCTTTTCAAAACTAATAGGAGTTACAGTTTTCCAAGATGGGTAAGGAACCGAGACACAAATCTATTGGCTCCTGATAGGAAATAGCACTAAGTGGAAGTTTTTAAGCAGTTACTCCTTGACAGACAATAGTCAGCTAATCTAACCGGCTAACTGCAACAATATTTTCAACACTCAGGGCGGGGGCTTCCAAGAGGTCAGTCGCTATCCTACAGGCCAGTCGACCTGGGGCAAAGCTCAGCGAACGGGTTGTCACCCGGAGGCGCGGCTGGGTCCCGGCAGAAAGCTGGGGTGTCCTGGGTCCCTTAAACTGTCCACTGCATTTTTCAAGCATAAAATACACTTGCAGTTTAAAATGATAGCTGTATCCAGAACCACAAAATCAGCTTCCTGGAGTTTCCTCCTCCTCTCTCGGGTGGAAACCCCAAGCCGGCTCCAGCGTCTGGCATTATATGGAAAATGTGTGTCTTTATTGTCCATGGCAAAGCACCAACAGCCATTCTGAACAGGATGCTGACTCACATCTGCCGAGACACAGTGACTGCACACAGAAAATGGATTTCATTCGTGTCTGACGAAGGGCCCAGGAGGCCCTCAGGACAGGGGCTCACCTGGAAATGAAGGAAAACTGCACAGAACCTCTCCTTATCTAGATCATGAGAAAAACATGACTCAACTTAGATTATCAGGCATACCAGTATTAAAGCTCAAAAGAAATCACCTTAACAGCAAGAAGGCCAGAGGCATGACACAAGAGGACAGGACCCCAGAGATATTTACTATAATAGCGACCTTTTACTGAGTACCTACTACATGCCAGGAATTTTATTACATGCTTTTCATACACATTCAATCATGTAATTCTCAGCACACCCATGTGAGGTAGGTGTCACTGTCATCCTTGTATCTATGAAAGGAAATCAACACTCTTAGAAGGCAGGAACTCACTCGAGGTCGCAGAAGCAAGTCACATGCAGGGCTGAGATTCAAAATAGGATTCAAGATCCTGGCTCACTGTGCTGGGCAACCCTGCCTCCTGTGATAGGAAATTATCCAAAACTTGAAAATAAGGCAGCATCCCTCCCAGTATGTGCCGGAGCACTGTCCGACAGGCTCGCCAAGGACTTGTACTCCAGGGTGTGCTCTTGACTTACTACCTACTACGAACTTGGGCATAGAGTCTGTGCAGTTACATGTTAACTTGCAGATTTTGGTACAGTAGAAAGGATAACCCCACAGGTTATGGCTTCACTGCTCTAGAGGACATTAATGGTCTTGTATCCAGCCTAACAATCCTACTCTTTTCTCAATGCTTATCGACACCAGTCTTTCAAATTCCCTTTGACTCAGTCTTACCTCAATGAGTTAAACAGATGTTTGACACGTGTTCCTGCTGTATTTATGAGTCCTGTTTGTACCTTTGTGAAATTGTACTTTGATACTTCTTCATGCCACACTCCTCCATCTAGCACCGAGAAAGGATCTGGAACAGTAATGTGTCCACCTGTGTACGGAGCTAGGCTGACTGTTCAGTACACACAGATGCACTCACGTTTAGTAACCTGTAGGTAATGATTTGCTACCCGGTAACAACAAATGACCACTGAAAGGATAACCCAACTGAGGTTTTTTATTTTTAATTTATTTATTTTTGAGACAGAGTCTCACTCTGTTGCCCGGGCTAGAGTGCTGTGGCGTCAGCCTAGCTCACAGCAACCTCAAACTCCTGGGCTCAAGTGATCCTCCTGCCTCAGCCTCCTGGGTGGCTGGGACTACAGGCACACACCACCATGCCTGGCTAATTTTTTCTATTTTTAGTTGTTTGCCTAATTTCTTTCTATTTATAGTAGAGACGGGGGTCTCGCTCTTGCTCAGGCTGGTCTTGAACTCCTGACCTCAAGCGATCCTCCAGCCTCGGCCTCCCAGAGTGCTAGGATTACAGGCGTGAGCTACCACGCCTGGCCTGACTGAGGTTTTTTAAACAGAAAGAGCCAAAGACTCTCTCCTGGAGATAACCATCACTAACTCTGGCATAGGGAGGCAGTCCTTCCAACAAGCCTATTAGGCCAGCCAGTCATCCATTTCTGGAAGTGGTTTTAGGGCTAGAGAGCTCCCTGCTGGCCCCACCTCACACACACATCATTGCCCAAAAGCTTCTTCCCCCCACATCAGCCACGGTGCTGCTGCCCCAGAATCCCTGCTCTCAAAGTCATCCCCGGATCACTCAGCGCAAGGGAGCACTCTGTCTCCAGAGCGTCTCTCGTCCAGACAGAACACCCAGGCAGGCGACAGATGCAAAGGGAGGCCTCCGGAGGAGCAGCAGTAACAGGTGCAGTGCTCTAGAAATTTGGGGGGACTCAGGCCTGTAAGATCCGGGGACACATTAGTTCCCTCCCTAGGCCTGGGCTTCTCACCCTGAGACACCGTGATCATGACCATGCTTAGCTTACAGGGATGCAGAGAAGACTGGAAGCCGGTCTACTGCCTTCTCCACTCAGCTTCTCCGTCGCAAGCCTGGCCCCTGCCTGATTCGATTTTTGGTCTATGAAAATGTGGGGCACAGAGAGGATCAGGATACATTTCTGCCGTCGGCACACATTGGGTTAGCAGTCCAGTTACATGATAAACTCTGGCAGCTGCCTGAGAGACGGGAGAGAAAATAAACACTGCACACGGTAGGAGGAGACAGGGGACAGGGCTGGGGAAGCTCGGTGCTTCTCCCACGTCTGGCACCGCTGGGGGACACAGTCCCAATTTGAGGAAAGCCCAGTTTAGCTAAGTGTGTAAGAAGTTTTAGTCCAGTAACCAAATTCCTTCTAATCCCATTCTGCCCTGATCTCACCTCAGCTGAGTTTCTTAGAAAGGATTTAAGGTATCAACTATTCGTTAACCCCAGGGGATACTTTAACAATCTAGAACCCTGTCTGCATTCCACATATATTTCTGAAACTCTCTGCAGGACCAGCAGGAAGACACAAAGTCCGCCATCACGCAAGATTCAAATCAAATAAAACCGTAAATGAAGAAATACGCATTAAATGCAAGCACTGTTTTTTGCCCTGCTACTCTGACAGCCTCATGAAACAGAAAATAAAAAATCTGAACAGATGCCAGAGAAACCAACATACCCTCCCTTAACTCAATTGACAGCGGAGAAGTTGCTTGGCATTGCTAACACCAGATACGAATCTGGTCGCTGCCACCGTCCTGGGTATTCAGATTTACTCAGGGAAAAGAGGTTACAGATTTTACAAAAAAGAAAGAGCAGAGGAGAGAGAGACAGGCGAGAAAGGCTGATGCCTACAATGAGAAAAGCGCCAGGGCCTCCTTTTCCAGTGCGTTACAGCTGCCTGGGTCAGGCTGGGCTCCTCCGCAGCACACGGGCAAATACCATCACAAAGACAATCTGTGCTCGCACAGACAAGGTAGCTGTGACTCAGCCCTGGCCTCTCGGTTCCCAGCACTGCGGTAAGATGAGAACTCAATCTAAAGTAAACTTGAACCCAGAGAAAGGCCTCAGCAACTGAGAAAGGTCTATTCCTCCCTGCTCCCTCCAGGAGGGTGAGAAGGCCCTGGGCTATGTGAGTCACTGAAGCCTCTCTCACAGGTGTGCTCTGGCTCGGCTGCGGGGGGGCCCCTCACTCGCCTCCCCTCTGCCATGGGAGGGAGGCTGCTTCCCCAGCCAGCCCGCCTCCTGACACCCTCAAGAGGATATACTCCTAATTGCTGTGCTCAGCTGAATGAATATACCTCCAGGGGTGCAGATGAAACCAAAAATACACATCCTGGCTTGCTTTCCAGTGGCATGGGACGTTAGTCTGTTGGCCGTGCTGGCAATGTGAAGCAGTTCTATTTTAAAAGCATAAGAAAAAAATAAGTGCGAAGCTTGCTGCAGTTACGCTTCTATACTGGTACTTATGAGGAGGGGGGTGGGGATCACTCGCTTTGCATCCCTTCCGGAAAACACAAATACTGCTAAAATCAAAACTGGCAATAATAACAGGGCAACTCATTACCCTCCCCTTCCAGATAGAGACCAAAGCTGTGCCCGTTTATTGGCACTTACGCTAACTCTGGGGTTGTGCTGCTGCTAATTACAATCTATTTTATGTAGTCTAGATTCATCCTTTTCTAATTTAGCTGACTTTCCTTTCTAGTTATTTGGACCCATATGGTAAACCATTCACAGCTGTGTTGTACACTGCACAGTATATATTTAACCCAAGGCCAATCTAGACCAAGAGACTCCTACAGATTGTCTCAGAAGCCTCTTGTTAATTAAGCAATGTTACTACTTTTGCCTGGCTTCACTCAGTTTCTAACTAGACACAAATTGAGGTAAGTAATTGCATAGTCGACCCCAAGCTGAAGCGCACACAAAACAACCGTGCGTTTGGTTTAGGTAAGATACTCTGGAAATACTGAGATCCCTTCAAACTAGAAGCAAAGCAGACTTAGGACAGTGAGCTCAGTTCATTCAGTGACAATAGGTGGAAGCTCACCTGCGGGCTGGGATCCCTTCTGGAAACCGTCCAGCCTCTGGAGCTGTCCCTTGCTGCCTCATGTGTCCCCACTGATCTGGTATCTGTGTACCTTCTCACTACTATTTGGGTTAAATTTTTACCTTCTCACACAGTCCCACGGAGCTGGGCATTGAAAAGGTTAATGAAATTAAGTCCTTGCCTTTAAGGAGCTCACACTCCCACGGGAGAGACAAACCCATACGTAAAGAATTCTAACAGTGTGGCAAGAGCTGTAAATGAGTAGTAAAGTATGATGAGAACACACACCAGGGAATAGCTGGCCCTGCCTCCTTCCCAGAGAAAGCTGCAGGAGGCGCTGTGCCCGGCGCAGGCTGAGAGGCGAGTGGGCACATGTGGGTGTTAGAAGTGGGGACAGGGAGGCTGCACGCTCCTGGAAGATCTAAGGCAGAGGCACATTCCGCTGGGGCCCCGATGAGCCAGAGATGAAGCTGCAAAGACACTGACAGCCGAGGCAGGGAGGCCCCTTAGAAGACAGGTGCCTTTAGCAGCCCCCAGGAGAGAGGCCATGAGGGTTGGAGGAGGCTGGATGAGAGCCGCTTCCCATGCCACTGGAAAGCCAGCCAGGACGTGGATTTTGGGTTTCACCTGCACCCCTGGAGGCATATTCACTCAGCTGAGCACGGCAATTAGGAATATCTTCTCTTGAGGGAGCAAGGACAGCAGACTGGCTGGGAAAAGCAGCCTCTCTCCCATGGCAGAGGGGTGGCGAGTTAAGTGCCAAGCCGAGAGGAGCCCACAGTCTGCGTGAGAGCACACGTGTGAGAGGCCTTGCTGACTCACATGGCTGTGACCAGTCCAGGCAGTGCCAGCTGTGCACCTCTGACCAGCTCTGTCCTCCTAACAGTCGTCCCCACTCCAGCCTGCTCCTGCACACAATCCTTGGTTTAACAGCGACGAAGACCCTCTGCAGTGGCCTGCTCCCAGCTCTCCTTCCTGAGGGTTCACAGGCCACAGGGAAATCGGCCGGTGATGTCCCAGCATGCTGACAAGCGGCACACCCCTCCCCACCACACACACACACACACACACACACACACACACAGGCTGCCCTCATCTAGGAGAGAAGGACGCCCAGATAGTTATCTTTTCGTGGTCCTTTGAAGGTTTCCTTTGATGTCAAGGAAAGACCAACTACTTAGCATTGTGTCCTCCTGATAAAGGGTTTGAGGTAGGAGTGGGACCAAGGTGTGGCACAAGCTTCCTAATTACACGTAAGGCAGAAGGAATTCTAAAAGGGAAGGTATGATCTTAATTAGCTCATTTTCTAAGTGGTGTTAGGTATCTAAAAATATCAAGAGGGAGGGAAAAGGAACAAAAGAGTTGTTACCTTTCCCAATTAATGACTTCATTTTTGTTATTAATTAAGTTTACTGCCTTCCATTATGAAGCTAATACACGTCATCATAGAAAATTTGGAAAATACAGAAGTATACAATATACTAAAAAGCACAAGAAAGGAAGAGAATCAAGAAGCCATACTTCCACATAGAGGCAGACCTCAGACATACTTCAGGTTTGGTTCCAGACCATCTCAAGAAAGCAAATATCACAATAAATCGAGGTGTATATATTTTTTGGTTTCCCGGTGCATGTAAGAGTTATGTTTATTCTGTAGTGCATTAACTGTGCAAAAGCATTGTGTCTAACAAAAGCACATACCTTAATTTAAAAAAATAAATATTTTTTTACTAAAAAATGCTGACACAGAGACACAGAGAGAGGACATGCTATTGGAAAAACGGCACCAACAGACTGGTTTGACACAGAGTCGCCACAAACCTTCCATTTGTGAAAAAGCAGTGTCTGCGAGTGCAATAAAGCAAAATGCAATACAATGAGGTATGCCTGTATTAGTTACCAATTCTCGTATTTTTTCAGTTTTCATTTTAAAAAATTGTTATGGCTGTGATCTCACAATATACACAATTTTATGTCCATTTTTCAACACAACTGACAAATTTAAGGTGACTGGATGTTAAGATGAGTGTTATGGAATTAACTGTGGTGATGGTTGACAACTCTGTAAACACACTAAAAATACTGAATTGCACACTTTATATAGGTGAATTGTATGACATATGAATTAATATCTCAATAAAGGTATCAAAAATGGCTCATAAACTTTATTTTTCATGTTCATGTAACATTCTCCAGACATTGTGTGTAATGCAGGAAATTACACATCACCTATGTAATATAGTCTTACTTAATCATTGCTCGACTAAAAGGTATATCTGGGTTTTTCACTATCGTAACCAATGTTAATATTAACATCTTTGGTACACCGAGCTCTTACGGATATCATATTCTTTCATCCCAATAGTTTCTTAGAAGGATTTAAGGTTTTAAAAATACTGACAATATAGAAATTATTTTAAAAGACCAATGGATTTAACGTGAGAAAACTTAGTTATTCTCTAACATCATCAGGCACCAAAAATAAATTAGTAAATAAAAAGTGGTCCGAAGTAAAACTTACTGAACATTAATTCGGGGGGCACAGAGGAGGTAGGGGAGCTAAAGCTGGACCACAAATGTGAAACATATCACATATCAATAAGATCACAGCCAGACTTGTTTTTCATGCCTGAAAATAATTCAAGGCAAAGGAAAAAATATCTAATCCTAACAGGTGGCGGCTACATGATAGTGCTTAAGGACGCAGGACAGAGCTGTGTTTAAATCCCCATTTGAATGAAAGCCAAGAGCCCTCAAGCATGCTAATCCGGAACCTTGTCACCCAAAAACTGGGGATGAGAGAACACTACATCAGAGATTGCTTGGTGCAGTATGTGCCCGTAACGAGCACTCGATAACCAGTCACGATGATGATGACCACGATGTCAACCGATTTTGATCAAACTGGAACGCAGAAATCCAAGTCTCCGCCCTCCAGAAGTTTCTGCTTAAAAGCAACAGTATTTTTCTACTAACTCAGAAAGGGCCTGAAGGTATTTTCATCACCATGAGAGTTTCAGCTGTGACCAGGACTCATTTGCGCAATCTTTACATTCCAGCGCGCCAAATGCTTTCTCATGCAGGGATAAGAGCAGCCTTTGTCCTAAGCTTGTGAAAGGCACCATCTTTGTCAGATGAGTTAACTGTTAAACTTCGAGCGTGTTGCTGCAATGGCATGTTGGGAAACCACAAAAATCTAGACACACCCACGTAGTGGAATAGGATGAGTTTTTAAAAAGCGGACTGTGTGTGTGCATGTGCGTGTGCATGTGTGTGTTTTTTAAGGTAACACATTTTGAGTACTGTCTACATGCAGGGACCGTGCTAAGTGCTTTTTAAAGGTCTAACGTGGCTGCTTCATGATTCTCCCTTCAGCTGTCCGGGCAGCCTTTCCGGCGGTGGCCTGCAGCATCCCCAGGCAACCGCAGGCTGCCCTGACGCAGATGATGCAAACCCTTGCACCTTGTTGGAACCACAGGACAAAAATGGATTTTCCTACTCTTCCTCCGGACTCTGGGAACAAAGTCATCGGTTTCCACAAGAGTGTTAGGAAAAGTGGCTGTGTAATTTATTTTCCAAAATAAGAGTTCTGAGAGTGAAAGGGGCACTATTAGTAAATAAGCAGGCATAAACCACAACGTATGTTACCCTAGTTTTACGTTCCCAGGTCATCCTGGTTGAAGTTTCTCAGTCTCTCAATGAATTATGTATGTGAACGGTGTAAGTGCATCAGTAACTTAAAACACCCTACTTAGAAGAGAAAAATTTGACACGGCTTTTCAGCAGGGGCATGAACCTGCAGCTGCTCTAATTGCTGGGTCACATCTGTTTCCAAATCTAGCCTCAAGGCAAAAGGAAATGCTCTGTTTGAAAGAGTGAAAAGTGGAGAATCGCAAGAGTCACCACAATCTTTGCAATGTTTTCAGGGACTTGGAGGATGGGGCAACCCCAAATATTGCTTCACTGATATAATCCCCCAAAACCATCCACTTTTACAGATCCAGAAAACAACATGATGACCTGAACAAGTTCTTGCTCCACGCTAACCAATCAAATGCTTTATTTGCTTCATTTGCTTTACGTAAAAGGGAGGCTTTTACGTCTCCTATCTTCCTTACTCATCCTGGAACTCGAGGAAACACACTCACTCTGACAGCTCTTCTTATCCCAGCTCCAGGCCTAAGGAGGAGGATATCTTAAGGGTAAAAAAAAGTCTGGATTCTTCACTCATTAGATCAATCTAAGAGCAAAGCAGCAAAATTTTCCCAACATTTTTCCAAGAAAATGCAATGAAATGCAAAGGAACGCAGAACAAGAAAGATCCTTAGGAATCACCAGGACCAACTTCTCCCTTACAGAAGAGGAACTTAGACCTCAAAGTGAAGAGTCAGGCCCCAAGCACACACCCATGGGCTCAGATCTTGCTTTTAGCCTGTTTTGCCTTTATCATACTATTTGGCTAAAACACCATCTCATACTTTAGATCTTCTTCTCTTCAAAAAAGGCAAAGAGGGAGGAAGGGAGGGAAAGAGGGAAGGAGGAAAGAGAAAGAAGGAAGGAAGGAGAAAAGGAAGGAAGGAGAGATGGAAGGAAGAGAGAGGTATGGGGTGGGCTAGGTCAGGATTCACTCCACCGAAGTTCGAAGACAATTTCAAATGCCCAATGTATGGATAAAGAGAAAATCAGAAATGCCTCAGTAAGACCAGGACAAGAGGAGGACAAATGTGTCGCCTACCTTTGGTCTTGATGGCCGTTTCAATGTTCAGAGCATCCCGCTCAGCATCAAAGTTGGTGTAGGCTTTGACGGACCCGTATGCACTTGGGGGTGTGGAGTGCTGAGGTTAAAAGACAAACACACTCAAAAATAGCACACATTTAAAATCCTCTTGCTGAGACAACAATTCCTAAAATAATTTTTTTCTGATTGTTTATCAATTCAAATCATTCTCATACTAAGTAACCAGGTTACGCATTAACATGACATCACACATCAGATAAGACATTTCATTTATTTTTTTCTCATGAGAATTCTTCTTCACAGTCTCAGCCAGTTCAGAACATGTTGTCTAAATGACCACTTTTCATCTTACTTTTAAGGGAGAGCTCACAAGCAGACAATGCAAAGCAGAGGTCCTGAAACCAGCATTCACTCAGGAAGGCTTTGAAAGTATTAAACTGGGCTGGCAACGATTCAAAATCAGGTAGCAATGTAGAAATGCCTGAATGACAAGAGTGTTTTAGCCAAGTTTCTGCTACGGGCACATGAATTTCCACTGGGCCCGTCACAGAGCTCACAATGCAGACCAGCAGGGGAAGGAGCGTCCTCCACGCCACTTTGGCCACCACTGTGGCATCAAGGTGGTCTAACCCGACAGCCACGTCCTCCTCTCTTTCCTTCTACTCCTGTCTCTCCTCTCTTCTTCTCTGTATCTTCCCCTCTGCCTTCTCTAACGCTATCCCCTCTGCCTACCTTTCTTCCTACTATTTTTATTCTTATTGCCTTTTAAGCCACACACTCTTCCAGTGCTTTTCAAAGTCCATTATCCTTCCTGATCTGACAGGGGAATCTGTCCCACCTGCACCCTAACCCGCCCCAGACAGGGGCAAGGACGATGGCATGTTTCTACATCAGTTCTCCTTTCCAAGGCTTCAACTTCCCTGCTTGTTTGAAACGCTCTTACGGTTCCTCTCCCTCTCTCCCCGCTACCCAGTCCCAAAGCGAAGGGCAGACCAAGAGAACGCACGAGGCAGTTCTGGTTGGCTGATGGCTGGTGGAGCCATCCCCACTGCCCCGCCCTCAAGCTAAGGCTTCCATCCTTCAGTGACCCCACTGCCAGCCCCAGTACATAATGCCCATATAATGTGATGACTCGGCCTCGGCACGGTTTCTGTGAAGAGTTAAGAGACCGCGATGTCCTGACTTCCTTCTCCACCTGCAGGCATGATGCTATGAACCACCCAGCAGTTGTTTACAAAGGCAGGCGGTCTGGCCATGGAGCCATGCCACACAGAGCTTCATTTGCCCGGAGACATGTCATCTCATTCTAAAAGCAACAGTGAGCAGGGGAAAGTTCTGCATAATTTTATAGCGTCTGTGGAAACAAAATTAAATGGAGAACTGAATTTATTCCCTATAAAATCCACTTGTCTGAAAATCAAATTATTGAGGCAGGCCGGGCGCTGTGGCTCACACCTGTAATCCTAGCACTCTGGGAGGCCAAGGCGGGAGGATCGCTCAAGGTCAGGAGTTCAAAACCAGCCTGAGCAAGAGCGAGACCCCATCTCTACTATAAATAGAAAGAAATTAATTGGCCAACTAAAAATATATGTAGAAAAAATTAGCCAGGCGTGGTGGCACATGCCTGTAGTCCCAGCTACTCGGGAGGCTGAGGCAGAAGGATCACTTGAGCCCAGGAGTTTGAGGTTGCTGTGAGCTAGGCTGACGCCACGGCACTCTAGCCCGGGCAACAGAGTGAGACTCTGTCTCAAAAAAAAAAAAATTACTGAGGCAAAGGTAATCT